>CM050165.1:71006207-71258707 GCA_027410445.1 Discoglossus pictus
TTTTTTTATTTTATTTCAAATCTAGACTATCTATTCCTGGGGAACATTAATAAGTGAGAGTTCTCTCCTCCCCTCCACGTTTCTCTTTATGGAGTCATACAAATCACTTGTACTTGATTTGTTATTAATACCTGCCATCATATACCCTAATTAAAGACTGTCACCAACACAACCATTGGGTCCATCACTGTTTACCTTCTCATTTTCCAATATCCCGCACTATCATGAACATTATACAGACTTTAGCCGCTTGCATCATCTCCGCAACAAATTTCTGCTAACTTCCCTATTTTAACTCGCCTGTACTGTGACTAGCTGTTTTGCACTGCTTTTGTAACATTGTCCGATGACCAATTCGATTGCAATTTCAATATTGGATACTCTATTTAAATGTAAGTAAATAATTTCCTCTCCACTGTCCTATAGAAGGAATTAAGGAACTTGATGGAGTCCTTTTGCTGTGATTCAAATAACATGTTAAAGGAACAGTGCATTAAAAGACCATGTTTTAAACATTTTAATAGTTTTTTTCATGAAAAAAAAGTTAAAGGTATATAAAAGTTTCATGGATTAAGTAGTATGTGCAAACATGTTTTGAATGGAAACATACCAAAATAAACATTAATAAACTTACCCTAGTGTTTGCAAACGTCTTCAGTTTTCTGGAAGTTAATTCAGAGAAGGAATATCCCTGCTATTCATCTTTGCACTGTGCTTCTGTTGGCTTGAAGGTTAGTATATTGTTAAAAAATCATACTTGAATACAGTATTTCTATTGGTAAGTATGAGGTGCATATGTACGGAGCTCTGGGGGGTGGAAACTAATTTTTAAAATAAATCTACATGGGAATAGTATGAATCAATGCGAAGTGTGTTTCTGATATAAGCAGTGTGGGTTAGATTAGAAAAAGTAAAAAAAACGTTAAACTTCAAAATACCTTTTAAATAAAACTGGTTCAAATAATAGAAAATGTGCCTCTGTACACAGAATAAGGCCAATTTTCATTGCAAAACCATTATGCCTCATACATCTATGTTACTGTTCATTGGCAAGCCCCCCTTCCCCAAGCTGTTAAACATTTTTATTATGCTCTGAGACCCTCATTTGCAGAAGATTGTTAGTTTGCAAATTTTCAATCTTGCTAAATTCTCTAGGGAAAGCGCTGTGCACGTTTGATTTTAAGCTCAGACAGGGCCCTCCATTTTTTTTTTTTTTTGCATTGTGTCACTATTGTTTTGACTTGATCTTATAGTGCTAAGGAATATGTTGGCGCGTTACAAGTAAAGGAACTAATAAGAAAACACCCTTTTACACATTTACAAATATCTTCTTTAAGATGAAGTTGCCCTGCATGTACCTTTAAAAGTAACATTTAGCCCTTTTAAGGTCTCAGCGGCCACCGACTGTCAATCGCGTTTCGAGGAGCTTCCAAATTAAAATCGGTTCACATTAAAGCCTTGCTGATCATGCCTGTTAGCTCTTATTTCCGTCCCGTCACCAGGGTGTGCTGTGACACCATTAATCAGGGATCTGTACAGATCCGCGCAGCGAGCGTCCATGCAGCCGGCTTGCCTTCTGCTGCCTAGCGACTACAGCATTTTTTTCTCTCCAACACATTGCTTCCTCATCACCTGGGAGACAGACTAAATTCCCATGTTATTTTCTTTGTGTGTTACACTATGCTTCTGGTGCACTCATGTGAATGAATGACCGTTTTTGGCTTGTTAGCAGGGAACCCAAACTCTGTTGAAGAGTCCTATGTTGTCAAGCATTGTCACCCAGCCAGCTGAAGCATTATTGCTATCTACAAGGCATCAGTATGTGGCTCAAAGATTTATTATAAACAGCGTTTAATTAAAACTTACCACTCGGCCTGCGCTGTCCAACAGCAGCCAAGTTTATTTCAGATGAATAGTTCAAGATTCTTCGTTAGTTTCATGCTTTTGTATGTGCTAAACATTGTCAGGTATTCAAACTGCCCTATAAAAAATGTCTTCTTTGCAAAATGTATTTGGGTGGGTGGGATTGTGAATGTATACTTCACTAATGCTGAGCATTCCCTGTGTACAAAGTAAAACATGACACTAATCTGCCAGGGATTCGGGAGCGGAGCTTGGTTTGTCATTGGGAAAATTAGGCAGCTGCCTGGGGGTGTTTAACTCAGAGGGGTGCTTGCTTGACTGGTCACAGTATGCAGTTTTGTGATTTATTCTAGATAATCGTATACCATGGATCGGTTTGGACTAACTGTGTGTGTTGCATGTTTTTTTTTTTTTTCTGCTTTAAATGAGCACAGCAAAGGTTCCAAATATTGTATAAATTAAAACCATAATTAATAAAAAATATTGAGCAGGCAAAAAATACATTATAGTTCTATCTGAGTTTTCTTGTTAGTAACTTTTTCAAATCTATCACATACAGCTTATATCAGAAATACACATTACATTGATTCATTATATACACATACAGATTTTATTTAAAAATAGTTTTCCACACCCCAGAGCTGCTTACATAGGCACAGTGTACCTATCAATAGAAACATTGCATTTAGGTATGGATTTTAACCCTTTACTTACCTTCAAGCCAGTAGCGGCACAATGCAGAGATCTACACAGCAGTGTCTGACTCCTGCTACTTCCTTGTGCAAGGGACTACACATTCCATGATGCCTCCCTGCACAAACTGCTATCACAGATTGATACAATATATTAGCTGCCTGTGATTGGCCAAAACAAATTATGAATTTTATGATACATTTTAGCAGGGATTTCCTGAAAATTAACTGCTTGCAAACTCAAGAGATTTAGCAAAATTTAGGGTAAGGGTTAGATTAGGGTTTCATGTAATAAAATGATTTCATACACTACTGATGCTCATCTATTAGATGCATTCATGATAAATTAAACTTAAATATGCCTTTAATTTTTAGCAGTATACACAGGCTTTTATCTCCTTTTCAGGGTGATGGTTGGTAATAATTGCCAATTAATTAAAATAAGTTGTAATTCTGCTGGATGTGTGTGATTTTTGATGTGTTGTAATGTGCTGTATTGATAAAATAGACCCAACATTTTAGAGCATGTTTCAAATATAACATATAAATATAAGGCAAAATTGCATTGTGAGTTTGATTTTCCAACAATGCCATTAATTAAACTGAATTTGACTAATTGCGACTGAAAATGGACAAGTCTTAAATGTAATCTCTCAAGAGCTCCTTCTGTATCATCATGCTTAAACTGTACTGTAATGTATCACATACTTACTGGATTCAATGTATGTTCCCCTTGCATATAGCGCTGTATAAAATGTTTTATATTGTTAATAATAATTTCCCCCTGGTGGGCTTCCTGATATTTTATTTCTAAAACTATCTGACGTTAAGTCTAAGAACGAGCAGATAAATGTAAAACTTCTATTTGTATTTTCTTACCGATTAAAATCTATTTTTTTTAACATTCAGTAGGAAAAGCTTGTTTCATTGAGATCATAATGTAGACTAATTGCAGAGTGAGCTTTAACCTGTTTAACTCTCTGAGAAAAATATGGCTAACCTTCACAGGACCCCATTGTTTTCCAGTAGTTTCATTATCTCTGTATATGGAGAATTGTGTGCGTTCACATATGAGATTCTTTGTCTGTTATAGGACTATAAGCAGAAGTGGGGCACAAGGCTTTGAGAGTGGGTACATGACATGGGGAACATGTACCCAGGGGTATTATTATTATCCTTTATTTGTAAAGTGCCAACAAATTCCATAGCACTACGTACAGGGGATACCGTGAATAATATATAAGACAAATATGACCTAAGTTACGTATTTGTACAGAAGGTGTGGAGGGCTTACAATCGAAATGGGTGAAGCATAGTAGAGACGAAACAAGAGGAGGTTGTTTGTATGTTTTCCTGTGAGACAGCAGGAAGGATCCATGCACATGAAGTGGTTACTGTCTTGTTTGAATCCTTGATGTTAGAGAAGTTGGTGGATCCTTTGACGATGTCTTTTGAAAAGTAAGGGTTAGTCTGACAGTTTAAGGTAGACCACTCCAGAGGTTGGAGCTCCATGAGAAAATACTTGGAGATAAGAGAGTTGGAAAGTGACAACAGGTGATGGAGGGGGCAGTTAGGGGAGTTTAGATATATGTAGGACGGTACAGTGTTGATGAGGTCTTTTGCAGGGGAGTGTCAGGATTTTAAACTTAATACTAGCAGGTATGGGAACCTGTGAAGGGATTGGCACAGTGGGACAGCAGATGAGAAACTGCTGGTTAGATATATGAACCTAGCAGAGGCATTTAAGATGGATTGTAGTGGGGAGAGTCTAGTAAGTGAAGGCCAGTTAGAAGTGAGTTGCAGTAGTCATCATCAGTGAATGACTAAGGGTTTTGGTTGTTTCTTGTGTGAGAAAAGCACAAATGTTGAGTGCAGAGTAAGCCCAAGACAGTGGACTCGTGGTCCAGGTGTGATGGAGCAGTAGTCTGCTGTACTTGAGATGTAGATTTGGGTATCTTCAGCATAGACATGATAACTCAACCCAAGAGAGCTTATTCGCAAAGGGAGGTAGTGCAGATTGATAAATACAAGGGACATATAAAATAGCCTTAAAGTATGCCAATAGTTAGTGGCAATGATAGTTCAGTTAAGGCAATGGATTTTGAGTGGCTATATTGTGAGGAGAGAGCAATTATTTTGGAGAGGAGTGACTTGAGGCGGTTTGAAAGTCATTGATGATCAGTAAAAGAGAGATATCTATAGTTTCTTGGAGACTGAGGTGCTATGGGTGGTCTGAGTGTAGTAGTGAGACTCAGGAGGTGGTGATTAGAGAGAAGCAAAGAGAAATTTGGTGACTTTGGAGACCATATAGATACTAAAAACAAGACAAAATCAATTATATAACCATCACAGTGTGTTGAGAAGTCTACTGTTAAAGTTGCCCAGGATTAATGATGTAACCTAACTGGACCACCTTCCCAATTTCATTATTCTGCCTGGCTCTCTCACTTTGTGGTCCAACATCACAATTGCTGCTACACACGGGGAGATTGGGAAAAACATACTATTGTGATAGGGATACCAGAGATTTAAATCATAACATGTCCCTTTGAATACTTTTCACCCAAAATACTAGCCATGAACGCAATATGAGCTGATTAAGAATTCATATTGAACGAAGTACACTCAATAAATACATTTTTATTCAACAAAAACTGTTTATTTTAAAAACTTAAAAATGCACCTGAAATTAGTAACTTTACATACCCATCTAGAACAGAAAATGTATATATAGGTTTATAGTGTATTTAAAGGATGTGTCCTGCATTCAAAGAGCAAGTTTAAAAAATTACTAAATGTTTTAGTACGCTAGACATATGAATGATTTGAGATCAACTTGACCCTGCTTTGGCTTGACATTACAAATCATTAAAACAGCACAGTAGTTGCAAATGACCAATAAAACAGCCATCTTTTCTTTTCCCTTGTTACATATGTAAGTGAATGCTTCTTCCTGCCGTTTTCTTATTTTATACATAGAAATGACTATTAGTAGCTTGTACAAAAAATAAATAGATTGTAATTCTCTCAAAGCTTAGTTTTTAAGCTTTTATGTTGTCCTTTTAACCACATATCTATCCTTACATGTTTACCCAGTTACCATAGTTTATATTGGATAGATATTAACAACAGGAACATATAAGTACTGTATATATATATACCACTATATATGTCATCAGTAAGACTTTGCCTGGGCTACATTCCAATTCTGCAAAATGCTATATCTACAAGACCGAAATAAATTGGAGTTCACAGAATGGCTGCTAAAATGGTACATAGACTAGAAGATAGTACTTATCAGGAACAACGAAGGGACCCTAATCTGTATAGTTGGGAGAGAGAGGGAGATATGGTAACTAGAAAATACATTAAAGGGTTCATCCAAGTACAGAAGGTCAGCATATTTTTTTAAAAAAATATATAGAAGTGGCACAGGTTTTATTTGTAGTTAAAGGGGGAAAGACTTAGAATAATGTGTGAATATACTAAATTACTGTGATCAGTGATATACTGTGATATAACAACAGTGGTCAGAGTAAACACAGTAAGGAAAATGCAGCAATGTTTAGCATAGGCAAGAGACCGTATAGAACATAAAATCATGCTTTGGACCAAATAGATGGTAGTCTTAAGACAAATAAACATGTATGCAGACTATTTTGGTCAATATGTTTACCTGTACAATGAATGTCATTTTCTTGAACACATATGATGTGCTCCATAGACCTATTTTTTAACATTGATAATTCTGATAGAGAAAATATATTGCATTATTTTTGTTGATTTTCTTTTTTGTTGATTATTTATTGGAGAATTTTATAAATATATTTGTGTATATATCATTGTGTTAAATTGCTCTACAATATTGCCTTTATACAAGTGGCCGCCTGGAATCCATCGACTAACAGCCAAACAAGCATAAAGTTGGTTCTCATTTTGATAGTACAAAGGCCACTTTAGTTGTATCACTAGGAAGGTCCTGGGGATTGTACATGGAAATATATGTGATAAGGTCCTTATGCATACTCCTTAAAGGACCATTGCAGTTCAAGAAAAATATGCACTTGTTTGTCAAGTATATACTAAACTATCAATATTCGCAGCTGTGTAAGCCATGGGCATCAATTTTTTGGGGGGGAAATATGATTTTTGTATGTCTCTGTTTATGAATACAGGAATACATTTTGTGATTGTTACATCAGATCTTAAGAGTTGGATGGGGGGGGGGGGGGTGCAGAGATCAGTGGAGGGAATAGGCAGAGTCTTTGTTTGATATTAGGTTAAGATTGAAATTGATACCACACCCTTTCCCCTCACTGGTCCAGAAGCAGATTCCTTGCTTCAGAAAATGCAACCATATATCTCCAGAAATGTAAACTACCTATGTATCGTGGATTTTACCAAGACGCAACAGACAAATCAAAATGTATTTCTAATTAATTAAAAACTAGCTTTATGACTTTTTTTCTGCATAATTCTGTTCTTAGACTAATTTTAGATATTTGTGAATTCTACACCGCTCTTTCCCCTCTTTGTCTTTGTAATTAAGAGTGAAGGAGGTCAGAACTATGACATTCTTTTGGTATCACAATCACCCCTCCTGCATCTCTTACAGCTGGTGTAAGACTTTGGGTTTGGGCTAAAGGCAGCAGCCAGGTCACCTGACATTTTCCTTGCTTTTGGCTTTATTTCTTCTGACTGCAAGCAAAATAAAAAATGCATTGAGACATCAAGTAACAAAAAGAGATGTGTTCAGTCAGTCCTGGGACTCTGGGATATACGGCTCCTCATATGTTTCTTATTCTAATTAAAGGGTCTGTGTACACACTTTACATGTTAAACCTATTTTTTTGTTTTTTTAGTTCATCTTTAACAGCAGGAAATAAGTACTATAGCCATAGATGGTGAACTAGAGATGAGTGGAGCAGGTGGGGATGATGGGGGATGAGGGAGGACTAGAAATTAGTGGGTCAGGAGGAGTATGTGGGGGACTAGCGATGTGCGTGGACTCTAGATGAGTGGGGCTGGGGTGAACCAGAGATGAGTGGGGCAGGATGTGGATGAGGGGGATCGGAGGAGGATGAGGGGGGACTAGAGATGGGGCTGGAGGGAAATGAGGGGGGCGTCTAGAGATGAGTGCGGCTGGAGTGGTATGAGGGGTGACTAGAAATAAGTCTAGTTAAAGGCGGTTGAGGGGGTACTAGAGATAATTGGGGGTGAAGGGGGACTGTAGACGAGTGGGGCTGTAGAAGGATGAGGGGGGATTAGAGACGAGTGGGGCCAGAGGGGGGTGAGGAGACACTGGCGATGAGGGGGGCTGGAGATAAATGGGGCGGGAGGGTGGACTGGAGATGAGTGGGGCAGGGGGAGGACTAGAGAGGAGTGGGACAGTGAGGGGGAAGAGGAGGGACAAGAGCTAAGTAAAGCAATATTCCCTTTAAGACTGTCCATAATATTTTCCATTTTATACTAGACTTTGGATGTAACTAAATTGGTAGAGAGACCGTCCCAGACCCTTGTGAAGGATCTGCCGGCTGCAAGCAGGTTCTTTTTTTAGCTGCATTTTACATTTATATGACAAGAATATGCATATGTTTCTGTTTGTTGCTGACCATAGATGGAGCAGAATCCATTTTGGATTTTTAACCCATCCACTGCTGCTAATACATGCGACAAGGCCTATAAGTGAAGATGCTCAGGTTACTTATATCTGTTGTTCTTTTGCTAAATGAAGGGGTTAACCTTTTCACTGGCAGAGGGACGAGCAACGTAAAAGAGTTAAGTGAGGGAGAGAGCGTTGGGCTTCATAACATATTTCTTTGTTGTTTCCCTGTGTGATATTATAAAAGTGGATAATTATGTGAAAGTTCTGCTCATGGTGTGACAGTGATTAGCTCCTTGGCTAGAATCAGGGAAATGATGTCATGAAAAGAAATGAGCAGACATAATATTTCCTCTGTATTAAAAGATGAGAACTTGCATCATCTCGGTAGGAAGCATATTCTAAAGTAGACAATCACAATAGCCCTCTAAAGAGCGGAGACAAAATGTCCCTCTCTCACAGTGCCATCCTTTTACTCTTCTTGAGTGATTAGTTAAAACAACATCTTATGTGTAATGGATCTAGTATTCTTCAAGTATTTGGCTTTAAAGCAACATGGAATGTATTAGTGACAGAATGGTTGGTTTCAAATATAATTTGATTTAAAATGAAGTAATAACAAGTACTTTATCTATTAAATGTTGTTATTAAAAATTGCATTCCTATACTGTAACCGAACATCGAAGTCAGCCAGCCTTTCTGATGCACCAACAAAAGTGATTCTAATCTTTGGTTATTGAGAGACCATTGCCATTATAACTAATAAATCCTGATGCACTGGGTCCATTGTCTTGAGTGCAATCAGGTACACACAAGACTGCATGCTCAGACCCAAGGAAGTTCGGTGACTATGCACAAGAGGCTTATTAGAAATTAATGTCAATGATCTCTGTAACAAAATATTACAATCTTGATTTGTAGTTAGCTGACTAACCACTCAAACTTGCAAACTTCAGTATTAGTTTATTGTATTTAAGTAGCACTTTTTAAATAACATTCAGTTGATACTTAGTACCTATTCTTAATTTTAATTTAATTATACCATATTTGGAACCTCTGCTGTGTCACTTTAATTCTGATGTACATCATCAAACAGGGCACTAAAAACTAAAGGAGAAAGATTTTTGAATTATTAAAATTGATAACATTTTACAAAAGATATTAATATAACCCAGTTACTCCTCAAACAGTCCTAAAGAACAAGTGTGTGGACTTGACAGGTTCTGCAAGGACCAAAAATCTCAAGCGCCCCGCAAATGTAAATGCAGCAAAAAAGTATCGGTTTATACCTTGCTTAGTTGTACTCTCCACAAAAGGGAACGCTAATTACATTTTTAAGAGGAAATATGACATTTGACTAAAACCTGAGTGGATAATGTGCAAAATCTTTTTACAAAGCATAAAACAAATAAGAAAATATTTTAATTTTTTTCCCCACTATTGTATTAATTTTTTTTCTTTAATTATGACAGACATTTTTCTTTGTTTCAAGCAGGATTAGTATGAAAAGGAGGAACTATGGCTTCAAATGAGATCTCTGTTCAGTTCTGTTGATAGAGTGCACTTCATATAGCGCACTTGGCCTTAGAATCAATAGAAGAATAAGCCCCTATAGGATAATCTCCTGGTAAAGTGAGAGGCAGATTAGAAGACTAAGAAGGCATCCACAATGACACAAGTAGAGTCTACTAAATATGTTTTTTCCACTAAAAATGCTTTTTTTTTTCGTGGCTTGCTGTTGCTGTCAAGTCTTTTTGTTGTGTCCTACTCTCTGTGACCATATGGACGCAGCTCACCAGGTACATCTATCCGTGTTTGTGGCTGTGCTTAACCATATGTTTTTTTGGCAAAGATACTGGAATGGGCTGCCCGTTCCTTCTCCAGTGAACCGCTATTCGTCTGACCTCGCTGCTATCACCTGTCCATCTTGGGTGACCATACACACATATATATATATATATATATATATATATATATATATATATATATATACAGTAAAACCCCCGTTATCCGGCACCCACGGGGACTCCCTATTGCCAGATAACTGTAGTTGCTGGTTAATTGTGAGTCCCGAATTTAAGTGTCTAAATGACCCTTAAACTCCCCCCAAAAAAACTCAAAATGCATTTAAAAAGGTATTCGCACCTAAACTGGGTCATTTAGGCCCAGAAAAAAATAATAAGAAAAAAGTTAGCTTTTTATTTTTTTTGCAGTTTTGAACTCCGGATAGTGACGGTTATGCCGGTTTAGCGCGGGAGTTTTGGTGCCGGTTTTGAGAGTCCAGGTTAGTTGGGTGCCGGATATCCAGGATTCCACTGTATGTGTGTGTGTATGTATATATGTATATATGTATATATGTATGTATGTGTGTGTGTGTGTATATATATATATATATATATATATATATATATATATATATATATATATAAATACAAAAAAGAAGGGGAAGGTCCTCAACAATCTAGTGCTTATCTAGAAATATAAGATTAAAATATCAAAGTTTAATAATATGAAATATAAAATTGAAAAACTTGTCGGTATAGCTTTAAAAAGTATATATACTGGAAAAACTAAACATAGGGTAAATATAATGAAGGTCTAGAATATCCTATACAATGTATGACCTCTGCGTGATTAAAAGAGACCAATCTCAATAAAATGGTGTGGTTCAACTAAGGGCACTGGCTATTCTACCGGGTTCTACTTCCAACGCCTCTGCTCCCAGTGTCCTATTAAGGGTACACCGGGAGAACGGGAAAGGCGTATGGAGTTGTACCCCGGAGCCCAACCTGTGTGCCTATAAGGGATATATAAAAATGGTGAAAATATGTATATGTACAGTGATACGGTGAGTCTTGTGATTCATATATGTAAGAAAACACTGAGCGAAAATGTAGAAGATGGCTGTCTCTCTGGGCTAGCACGCCAATGCCTCGGCTCCCAGCGTCCTAGTAAAGGAACCCCGGGAGAGAATGTGGCACATGCAGCTGTCCCTCAGGATACAGCCAATACAACTATAGTGGAACTATAAAAGAAGTGAGATAAAGTGTGCTGTGTATTGAAATGAACTACTGATGAGTAATATGTAGTGAACTAGTCAAGACAAGAGATAATCATAAATAGGGAAGTTTTCTCTTGATATCCACGCTATATTTGTAATGATTGAGTAGATCTAAAGAATTGAAAAATTGGTGTGTGTACCTAATAACGTGCTTACACAAGTACACACACCAATTTTTCAATTCTTTATATCTACTCAATCATTACACATATACCGTGGATATCAAGAGACAACTTCTCTATTTATGATTATCTCTTGTATTGACTAGTTCACTACTTATTACTCATCAGTAGTTCATTTCAATACACAGCACACTTTATCTCACTTCTGATCTTCTTTATCTGATCTTCATCTAAGTCACAACAATAGACAACCACAGTCTGCTTAAACTAATAACACACAAAGTATTAAATGTTGCCATGTTTTTATTCAACACACCATGTAAACATTCACAGTGCAGGTGGAAAAAGTATGTGAACCCTTGGATTTAATAACTGGTTGAACCTCCTTTGGCAGCAATAACTACAACCAAACGTTTCCTGTAGTTGCAGATCAGATGTGCACAACGGTCAGGAGTAATTCTTGACCATTTCTCTTTACAGAACTGTTTCAGTTCAGCAATATTCTTGGGATGTCTGGTGTGAATCGCTTTCTTGAGGTCATGCCACAACATCTCAATTGGGTTGAGGTCAGGACTCTGACTGGGCCACTTCAGAATGCGTATTTTCTTCTGTTTAACCCATTCTGTTGTTGGTTTACTTCTATGCTTTGGGTCGTTGTCCTGTTGTAACACCCATCTTCTGTTGAGCTTCAGCTGGTGGACAGATGGCCTTAAGTTCTCCTGCAAAATGTCTTCATAAACTTGGGAATTCATTTTTCCTTCAATGATAGCAATCCTTCCAGGCCCTGACGCAGCAGAGCAGCCCCAAACCATGATGCCCCCACCACCGTACTTCACAGTTGGGATGAGGTTTTGATGTTGGTGTGCTGTGTTTTACATATCGTAGATTCGCTAACAGGGATGTTAGCATATGCCAGAGACTTTTGTAAGTTTTTAGCTGACACTCTAAGATTCTTCTTCACCTCATTGAGCAGTCTGCGCTGTGCTCTTTCAGTCATCTTTACAGGATGGCCACTCCTAGGGTGAGTAGCAGCAGTGCTGAACTTTCTCCATTTATAGACAATTTGTCTTACCGTGGACTTTTGGAGATACTTTTATAACCCTTTCCAGCTTTATGCAAGTCAACAATTCTTAATCGTAGGTCTTCTGAGAGCTCTTTTGTGTGAGGCATCATTTATATCAGGCAATGCTTCTTGTGAAAAGCAAACCCAGAACTGGTGTGTGTTTTTTATAGGACAGGGCAGCTGTAACCAACACCTCCAATCTCATCTCATTGATTGGACTCCGGTTGGCTGACACCTCACTCCGATTAGCTTTTGGAGATGTCATTAGTCTAGGGGTTCACATACTTTTTCCACCTGCACTGTGAATGTTTACATGGTGTGTTCAATAACAACATGGTAACATTTAATTCTTTGTGTGTTATTAGGTTATTTAGTTTAAGCAGAGTGTGATTGTCTATTGTTGTGACTTAGATGAAGATCAGATCACATTTTATGACCAATTTGTGCAGAAATCCATATCATTCCAAAGGGTTCACATACTTTTGCTTGCAACTGTAGTTCCACTATAGTTGTATTGGCTGTATCCTGAGGGACATCTGCATGTGCCACAATTCTCTCCCGGGGTTCCTTTACTAGGACGCTTGGAGCCGAGGCATTGGCGTGCTAGCCCAGAGAGACAGCCATCTTCTACATTTTCGCTCAGTGTTATCTTATTACATACATAATATTTTAAAGATATATCAAGCACATATATATTTATATTTATTTTATAACACTACATATATTAATCACAAGACTCACCGTATCACTGTACATATACTTTTTTTTAACCCTTTTTATATATCCCTTATAGGCACACAGGTTGGGCTCCGGGGTACAACTCCACACGCCTTTCCCGTTCTCCCGGTGTACCCTTAATAAGACACTGGGAGCAGAGGCCTTGGAAGTAGAACCCGGTAGAATAGCCAGTGCCCTTAGTTGAACCACACCATTTTATTGAGATTGGTCTCTTTTAATCACGCAGATGTCATACATTGTATAGGATATTCTAGACCTTCATTATATTTACCCTATGTTTAGTTTTTCCAGTATATATACTTTTTAAAGCTATACCGACGAGTTTTTCAATTTTATATTTCATATTATTAAACTTTGATATTTTAATCTTATATTTCTAGATAAGCACTAGATTGTTGAGGACCTTCCCCTTCTTTTTTGTATTCTATTTAATACTGGTGTTAAGCATCATATAACCCAAGCCAAGGGTTATTTAGGGCATACTTTGTTCATATATATATATATATATATATATATATATATATATATATATATATATATATATATATATAATTACACGTATTGCTCACGGCTTTCGTGAGATACACAAGCCCCTCTACCACGACAAGGTAGTGATCCAGATGGGGATCTGGCTTGCATAACTACTTATGTCGGTAATTTGGTAATTTATTATATCATTTATATAACTCCCAAGCGTGTGGCGTTTTTTTACCAAACCGCAGTGGTCCTTTAAGACCGTGTTCTACCATTATTCCGGTAATATTTAATGCACACTAGAAATTCTTTGCAGTGCTGGGGGCAAAATAGCTCTTATTTTTTGATCACGAACATGCAGGAAGCTATGTTTCCATCAGATAAAGTGTCCTTTCATAACCAGAATATGTAAAAGCCACATTTCAGTGTAAAACTAATTATATTTTTTTCCTATTAGCGATGTTTTTAATGACCCTGTCATTTTTATGTTCTTGCCAAGGGTGCATTGTAAAATCAATGTTAAACCTTCTGTGGCATACAGACAGATAATGCCAGCAATGATTTACACTTTGCTATACCTAAGGATCTAGTTTTTTTTCTGATAAGGTGTCTGTCTGCAAACAGAGTTTATGTAAGCATCATGTTGTCACATTCTGAGAGGAGATAACAACTGTCACTTATTTGATAAATGGCCAAATAAATGACCAGCAAAATCTCCACGTTAGCTGTTTCGGGACAAGATTTTTATGGCACCAAGATAGCACTGTTTAATGGGAGATAAAAACGTCTCATAATGGCTTGAGAATTCCTGCCCAGTAGTTCTGTTTGCCTAATAGTAAATACATAGCAAGCTCTTGTCGGATACATCTATTAGAGCGCCTTATCCTTTAGTTGGGAGCCAACTGGCTTTATATTTTAATAGTTGCAATCAAGACTTTTACCACTAATCCCTGGGGTGTAAAATGCATTTTAGGTGTCGAGCGTCTGTAATGTATTACATTGTGTAGTGCTTTGAATAGATTATATGCAATCTAAACCCCAGGATGGCTTTTGACAGTGTTCTTAAGAAACCATTTTCTATGCATACATAGCGTAATGATTGTTAATGAAAGTATCCTGGTAAATGTGGCTGAAATGCTTCCACTCATCCATGTCCGGGGGCTTGAGGGGCAACAAAACATTGTGAAATTATATCTTTTGTTATTAATGCACATTTTTATATTTTCTTGTGGTTGGTTTTTAGCTGTTAAAATATGAGCAGCTTTCTGGAGTTTAGGAATTATGCCATTTGTTTGTAAGAAAATAAAAATAATGCAGCAATGTAAAACATGGCTATAAAAGCATTTTAGGTAGAATCTTTATTTTACTAGATACTTCCTGTGGCAGAAGGTTGACATGTTTTTGTCTTCTATGCTTTCTGGTGGGTTGGAGACTCATGGCGAGTGGTTTCCTAATTGTGTTATCTATTCAAAAGTGACGGGAGGGGGAGATTTCTTGATTCAATGGTGGATTCGGATAACATTTTGGTACAGGACACTTCCCCATCTCTCCTATAGGCTCAGTAGAGACAACCTACGAGTATACTTGCAAGCCTCATGTGTCCTGATGACGCGGAGGCTGCGCAGGCTCCCTGGGACAGCACGAAGCGTCACGTGACCCAGCGGAGCCTGCAGGCGTCGGGCCAATCACATCGCATCGGGGGGCGGGACTTCCACCCGTGTTCAAGCGCGGGTCAGTTGGCGCGGTCCTCGATCGGGAATACCACCCTGTTATTTGGCTTTGTGTTAACTTGTTGTTAGTCATGAACATGTTTAAAAAAAAAAAGAAATATGGTTTAGGATTATTGGCCTTGTCTATGTTATCAATTTGTATTTACTGTTGGCGGAAGGTGAGTTGCCCGGCCCACTGGCCTAAAGGGGCGTTGTCCTACCTACCGGCTGTGCTTAGTGTAAGCATTGGGGGCTTTGGGCAGGGTCCAAGGCGTGAGGTCACTGTCCATGGCTGGGCTCCTCCCCCTTGTTTAGATGTAAATATACATAAAGTATTTTGTGTTATTTTTACATTTGTTATGTAAATAAAGCTGTGGCCGTTGTTTTCTCCCACTAGATTGTTGTGTCTATTATTGGATTATGCATGGGTCATGCTTTGTAATTGCCCTCTTATGCTTTGAAAATGGAGTATGACTATCATAGCAGGTTCCATGCACCAGAAGTGTCTGCTAAAATAAGATTGCCTCTGAAAATACCTGTAGGTTCATGACTTGCACAGCAGCTAATGTTTGCTGCATGCTTCACAAATGTGTGATGTTTGCTAATTCACTGTTGTGTTTTTCGTGTATTGAATATTAAGGTAGTTGCAACCGTAAAATAAAGAAAACCCCAGTGTGACACTCTTAAGTACATACACATACATCACATACATTTCAACCATCAAAAATATTATTAGTTGATTAAATATATCTATAAAATGAAAAGTAATTGTATTTGTTAATTTAATCACAAAAATAGTTAAGGAAAGCTGTGGTTGGTGCAAATAATCACGTTCTTCTTTATTCATTTTATATTCTTATGTTTATCTTTGACTTCTCTTAACAAAAAAGTCTCCTTTGCATATAATTATAAACAATAATTGTACTTAGACCATGGACATCGCTAGAAAGTGGGTAGCTTTATTTACAGCTAATATTTGGGTTCTCATAGTGGAGATGTGTGTGTGTATGTGTATATATATATATATATATATATATATATATATATATATATATATATATATATATATATATATATATGTGTATATATATGTATATATACCGTATTTATCGATGTATAACACGCACCGGCGTATAACACGCACCTCATTTCATTTTAAGAAGGAAATTTCAGGAAAAAAAACTTAAACTTTGAACTTTGAAGCAAAATAAGGGTAGCTCAGAACTTTTTTTTATTAATATTATTAACACTTATAAGGTAAATAACGTAAAATGACAGTAAAAGCAACTGTTTTAACAAAGAAACTTGGATATTATATGTTTTTACAAAGGTTTACTCAGAAATCGCTGCTCCTCCTCAACCCCACATCCTCAACCCCCTCCTCCACCCCCCATCCTCAACCCCCTCCTCAACCTCCACCCCCCTCCTCAACCTCCCTCCTCATCCTCAACCTCCCTTCTCATCCTCATCCTCAACCTCCCTTCTCATCCTCAACCTCAACCTCCCTTCTCATCCTCAACCTCCCTCCTTAACCCCCCTATCCTCAACCCCCCTATCCTCAACCCCCCTATCCTCAACCTCCCTCCTCATCCTCATTTCTTCCATCCTCAACCCCCCTCCTCAACCTAAACCCCCCTAAATACCTCCCCCTCTCTCTTTCCCCTCACTTACCTGCTTCTGCTCCGGCCTTCAACTTCCAAGAATGCAGTGTAATAACTGTTTTTCTCGGAATTCTCAGCTGGAAGCAGATTTTTAAACTTGTTTTAGACATTCAAATGTGAACACAGATGTACTATTTATTTACTATATTTTACTATATATTTATTATGAATAAGTTTGTCCAATAAAAAAGGTATCACTATTTACTGCACTACTCTGATTATTCAACTGGATTACTGGACACTCACGGCTACCTCAATCTTTATATATATATATATATATATATATATATATATATATATATATATATATCTATCTATATATATATATATATATATATATATATCTATATATATATATCTATATATATCTTGCAAATGTCTATGTAGTCTTCCGGATAGTAAAAGTAAGGACCTCATTTCTGTTGCCCCAAGCTGTCTGTCGGCTCATTTGTATCACACTTGTTCTGCTATACTGATTTTAGCCGGTTTAGTATGTTATCCACAAGCACACAATTTTTTTGTTTGCCATTCTTATCTTTTCTTGACCAGTGCTAATCTGTTTTATTATAACATACTTAATGGGTAGGAACATGTTCAAGAATTAAAGTCACACCCCACATATCCTGGATGATAAACGGGAGTGGTTACAACTACAGCTGATTTTAGCAGTCTTTTTTTCTTGAAACCGATAATGTTCATACTAAACATATTAACAAGTGTCCTTTTTGGCAATTTCATTTAGAAAACCTTGTTACCCAGTTAGATTTAAAGGACAATTGCAGTATGGGAAAATGGTCATGTTGGTGAAGTAGGTAAGAAAACTAACAAAATTAGCAGTTTATGTAAGCCATGAGCGTTTTTAGAGAAGATGTTAATAGACTGTGCACCAGTCTATAGGCTTATATTATTATTTTATCCTTCCTCTTTAGTGCAAGCGGACCTGGAATAGGTCAGGAATGCAAGATGTTCATTATGTAATTTGTCTGTGCACGTACAGGAGGGAGGTGTCAAATGCCGAAAGTTCAACTCATTCACCAATGTGATCACAAAGTTATCTAACACCTGTCTTAACCAATCAATAAAAAAAATCGATATTGCGCTTCTTCTCATGATCCAACCCAACATGCAGTGCTCTAGAAATTAATTTACGAACCTCTAGTGAAATGGTTCCCCTTCTGGATCACTACGTTGTTGTGGTGAAGCGGCTTGTGTATTTCAATGAAGCTGTGAGCTATACCATATAGGGTCATCCAAAATGGACTGGAGGTCACACAAATCGTGATCCACTGGAGAAGGAACTTTTAAACCACCACAGTATCTTGGCCACAAAACCTTATGGATAAGCTAAACCAGAAACATGACAAATGTGCCTGTTGTACTGCAGTCCATAGGGTCACGGATAGTCGGAGATGACTGAACAGCAACAAATGAAAATTTTAGCAGACTCTGTATATGTCAAAAATGTTTTTATATTCATAGCTTATATAGCTGCAAATCTTGTTCGTTTGTTACATAAATAACTTTTTCAAATTACAGGGGCCCTTTAACTGGTTAATATAAAAGTTCTGTAGAGAACCCAGTCAACCCCATGAGAATCTCATGGCAAATAAGCACTGGACACTAAATTGAGTTCAGATCTCATTTAAGTATTATATGCTAAACCAATTTATTAAGAAGTTGTTATTGGCATTCCACCACTGTTAATAATGCTGATAAAGCAGCATTGGATACCAAGTTTAAAGAAACATCTGTGATGAATAGAAGGATTTTTGTGGGCCTCCTAAAGGAATTGTTTGGCTGTTTAACATATGAAATCCCTCAAAATGTATTTGTGTATCACTCTGAGCCAAGCATGAAACATATGGTATTGCTTATTTCTAAATTAAAATCAAACTACACAGGGAAGTCAACAAGGGTACGAGTAAGGGGCAAACAAAATAGAATACCAGATATACACACATACATTTGTAGTTAGGAAGGTCATCACTACTTACAAGCAATATCCGCAGTCAGCACGTAAACAATTCACCAGGCCCAGGGGAATGGTCAAGCTGCTCTCGCAGACCAGACAAATGAATTTTTCCTTGCTCTGTATCAAATTAAAATAGAATATGATGTACCTATCTTTATGGAATACAGTTATTAGTGTTGAATTTATTTGGTCAATAAAACAAATGTTAAGGGTATCTTATGCAGAGAATCGCAGCCAAGGCACCTGTTAAGATGAACATGTACTGTATCAGTAAATTTTAATCAAGTCTAATGTTCTAGACCTGGTAATAAAAAATCTAGACAAGCTAATAAACATATCCTTACAAAAAAGAAAAGTTTCACAATCGAATGGTTAAAGGATCATTGTAGTTTAATAAAAAAATATTTGCTTCTAAGCTGTTGTAAGCAGTGTCAGTTTCTTGGACCCCCCTCCTAGTCACCCTCAACTGTTATATTTATAATATATATATATATATATATATATATGTCATTTAGAATTATTTTTTTCTGTAGTGTAGTGGACACCACTTGGCCCCCCTGAGCACTCTAGTCCTGTCACCTTCCCCCATTACTGTGGATCCAGGGAATCATTGGTTGAGTAGCAGTATCCGTCACTTAGCTACTCGTTGTCTCTCTGGCAGAGAATCCTGAATGACGTCACATGTATGTGACATCTTTTGTGATTCCCTACCCTGGCAAAAAGAAGAGCTGGAGAGGGAAAGATACTGCTGAACCACCAATTATTCCCACAAGCCACAGCAAGGAAAGGGCGAGGGTGGTCCACTTCACTACAGGAAGAAAAAAAAAGACCACGGGGGTAGATCTGCTCCTGCTGGCTAAGAATCTCCTGGCTAATAGACTGAGGGGGTTACTCTGCCATTTGTTTCCACATGGGTTGTTTCAGATCAGCTTAGTTTCTGACTCCACAGTAAATACTCAGTAGAAGGCAGCTGCCCTACTTTGCAATGCTTTTTACCTCCCCCTCATGCCATGATAAGTATTACTGTCATGGCAGCTTCCATGCACTAGCAAAGGCTGCTAAAATTAGGATTTTCTCTGAAAATGCCTTTATGTCTATGGCATATGCAGCTGCTAGAATTGTTTTGTTGAATACTTAACAAACATGAAGCTTTTGTTGATCTAGAGTGTTTTTTGTTTTTTTTTAAGAATGTGATAATTGTCCATTTATAATTAATTTGCAGATAATTCTGCAGTAAGAATTAATCCGATTTTGCTGTATAGTATGGTCAGCCACAGGGTTCCCTGATGGTCCAGTGGTTAGGCTTTGTGCTTTCAGCACTGCGAGCTGGGTTCGATTCCAGGCAGGTAACAAAAAGATCACACCACCCTGAAGCTGAGCAGGGTTAAGCCTGGTCAGTACTTGGATGGGAAACCACCTAAAAATACCAGGAGCGGTATGCTGTGGCCCACTGGAGTAAAAAATGGCAACCCACTTCAGTATCTATGTCATGAATACCAAGTGGATCAGCATGACCATGGATTTAAAGATGTCCTGGTGTGTTAGGGTCCATGAGGTCACGAAGAGTTGGATACGACTGAACGACAAAATAACAACACGATCAACAATGAGAGATCATCGTATAAAGGTAAAGTTACTAGGAAAGAGGATTGATCTCAAAACTACTCCCTCTAACTTCTTTTACCTAACACCATTAGTGTAGTAGAAGGGTAAGCTCGGTTTGTTAAATAATAATAGTCAGAAACTTAACAACTGAACCCCAAAAAAACAGTCCGCCTCATAGTCTGGAAAGCAAAATATTTCTGGCCTTTTTGTAAGCATCAACTATTTTACCCAGACATCTTAAAGTAACTGCCATAAAGTCTAGTGTGGCCTATTTCAATTGTATTATTATTGTGCATTATTGCACAATATGTTGCATACTCTTTCCTAGCCTAAGTCTCCCGTATTGCCTGTCCAGCATTGCTGTATTTCATTCTCCTGATTTCAGTTTTGTTCACATCACTAAGTTCAAGCAATTGCCTTTTAAATTAAACCTGGCAGTTTCCACATATTTTTTTACATTGTAGAAATACTAACTGCTGCTATAACCAGAGCCAAAGGGGATGGAGAAAAATAGACGCTGGCAATTGCAGCCTGTTTAAAATGAAAGCTTTGCAAAGGTTTCTGTTTGTTCTCTCTTTCTAATGACTGTATTAAGACGCCGCTCTTGCTGTTCTCTGTGCCGATTGTCTCTCTCTTGGTATTTGTCCCCATATACAGTAACACTCTGCTCACACAAAGGGTTTGATTAAGTATCCTACCAGTACCATAGTTGTCGTTTTTTCATATAAGGGATAGAGTGTCAATTTGCAGAAAAATAAGACTAGCCCTATTCTTTTCATGCTGAGAAAATACCAGGCTGCAGCGCTACTTTTTACCCCACCTACTATGAAAGCTATGTTTACATCATTGCAGGAGATGGCATATTTTAAAGTATTTCAACCTTTTATTTGCTTTTTCTTACACGTTTCTGAGTGAAACCAATAATAATGCTGACAATGTGTATTTTGGAAAGACTGATCATATATGAATTTCAGCGAAGTGCAATAAGACGTATGTCAAAGCACTGACAGCAAAAATAAAGTTTATTTTATATTTTATTGTTACGCTTGTTGATCACTCGCCTAAATATTAAATACACAGTTTCAAAGCCATTATATTATAACAATAAGACCTATGTTACGGTGAGTAAATATTTTCAAAGTGTGCTAGTGATATCTGTTGGCTTCCTAGAAGAGATTATACAGAATAATTCCTTTTTTTGTGTGGATTGTTAAAAATTATTATATTTATGTATGTATCTACCCAGCCACTTGCGCCTTACATTCATCGAAGGAACCTTGATATAGATCATCGTCCTAACTAGTTCTGGATTCGGCTGAATAGGAAAATAATTATTATTTCCACCGCTGGAAATGTGTAGTCTGCCTGATAATGGTGTCTGGTGTCTGTACAAAAAAAACTCAGGGGAGATGGGTCTAATTGCTGTTTAGTATATATATATATATGCGGACCCTCGCAAAGTGAGGGGCCGCATTTGCGGAAGGTGGAGGCTCCCAACGTCAGCGGCTCATTACAGGCCGCAAATGCGGACCTTCGCGAAGCAAGGGGCCGCATTTGCGGAGGTGGAGGCTCACACGTCGGCTGCAATGAGATCCCCGGGTTAAAGACAACAGGAGCTTCAGAACGGGCTTTTTGTATGAGTTTGTCTTTATGTTCTGTTTGCTTGAATTAAGATGACAATGTTTTTTTTTTAACTTATTAATACACTACAGGGGTATTATTATTAGTACAGTATTACATTGTAGTATTATTACCTCCTAGTAGCAATTGTTGTGGTGTGTGTGTATAAAATAAAATATTGATAAGAGATGTTCTAGCCACTTACAGACTGTTTTTGCTTAGAGACGATCTGTAAGTGACTAGTATATCTAGTACCGATAAAAACATTGAATGCATGAGCTGTGGGGGCAGACCTTTGCAGGGACTGTTTGGAAGGTTCTAGTAAGTGAAAACAGAACTTTTAAGCACTTGTTAATAAAATGATGTTTAGATATTCAACAACTTAGGTAGTTTATTTTAATATTAAAAACAGGGAGCCTTCCATATACCTTTTTATGTAACACAGCATTTGTCCTAGTTCCTGCCGAAATGAAAAATACACATATAAAAGAATATAATTACTGTTGGGGTTTATCATTCTCGCATTGTGATATAATTAATCACATATGAAATAAGGTAATTGGCAGAGTGGGAACATTTTTTTTATTGCAGATTATTCTTAAAATAACCAACTTTCAAACTTCGTTATCTACCACCATTACTCAAATTTTAATAACAACCAACTGTAATTAAATTGATTTAACTTTGTTTTTTTCTGTTACTTTTAGTTATGAAAGCTGGTCTTTTAATCATGTTGGATTGTTGCTAGAAGAAATGTTATCTAACTTATTTAAAACTTTTTTTTTTTTGTATCCATGACCACCATAGCAGCAAAAGTATCCTCCAAACTCATTAAATGTTTTTTGAGGGCTGAAGAAACTAATTAAAGTGCTAAAAAACAACTTTTCATGCTGCTGTTAGATAAAGAAAATATATAGGAATGACCATTGAAAAGAATATGCATTTTTTTATTAATATATGTTTTACCCTGTAAAACCTATTTTACCCCCCAAAAAGTAAGGTTCACTATGTCTGCTTGCAAAAAATACTTATAATATTATTTTTCTCTTTGTGTTGCTGATACTTTTATGCCAGCTTTGTTTTATTATTAGTTTGTGCTTAAAGGTATATGGAAGTTTCCCTGTTTTTAACTTTTTCTAATCTTAAACATACTACTTATATCAGAAACACACATTACATTGATTCATTGTATGCATATACATTATTGTATGGATTAAAAAAAAATGTTTTCCACACCCCCAGAGCTGCTTACATAGGAACCTCATACTAACCAATAGAAAAACTGCATTCAAGTATGTTTTTTTTTTTTAACCCTATACTAACCTTCCAGCCATTAGCAAAACATTGCAGAAAACCAGAGAACCTGCTTCGATTCAAGGAGAAGGGAGGTGTGTATTTTGATAGAGGGTGAGTCAGTCCTTCATGTATAGCAGTAAATCCCAATGCATAATTATAAAATGCAATTACTGTAGTTTTGGGGGGAATACATTTACATTTAGAAGTGTGTAATAAAATATATAAATATAACAGCTATGAAAGCCGTGAGCATAAAATAAGTTTGGAGAAAATCTTATCTTTAGCTGAATTTGTTTGCATCATGGGCTCTTCCATATTGGGGTGTTAATTTGCATGTAGCTTGAGCAGGAGATTTATCCTACTATTCTATTTGCTTCTGTCATTAAGTCTTCTATCTAGGGTGGGAGTTTTGGGGAGCGTAATCCTTTTAGGAACACATGGAAAATGTCTCTTACCATTAAAGTAAAATTGTATACAACCATTCAATATTAAAGATTGTATTAATTTATTGTAAGCTTAGTTAAAACATTTTCTTCATTAAATTATGCTCTTCGTAAGAGCATACAATAAATATGACACTTCAGTGGTCTTTTACATTTTTATAGGTAACAAATGTGTGTCAATTACATTAGTGGGCAAGAATACATTTTTTTATTTTATTTACAGATAGTGCACATTCCTGAACATAACCTATAAGTACCCGCATGCACCAAGGAACATTTGTATTACTTGGGGTCAATTTAACAGCAAACATCAATTTTGCAAGAATTGATCCATAGGTCTCTATTACTGAATTTCTTCTGCAAAATTGGCTGATTGTAAGTGTGCAGTGACTATAATGAAGGGCCCGTAGGCCACCTCAGGCTTGCCTGGGGTTGGTGAGAGGGACCACCTGACCTGGCAGGACCTGGGAGGGGCAGGAGGTGGCTAGCTGGGGGAGGTGGAGCCATTATAGGCTTTTGCCGCCAATTTCCACCAGTTTGCCCCCAGCTAGCCATGGGAGCAGATGCCCACCTTCCCATCCCTAAAGTATTGTTGTTAAAGTGATGTATATGTTGTACTGTTAATAAAAAAAATAAAAAAGATGAATAGTAAGTTGTGGATTATGTTGTTTATTGTCTGAAGTACTCATTGTTGTGGATGTATCATTAAGTATTTATTATATGGTATCAAAAGTTTGTTTATTTTGTCACTGCGGCGGGGGTCAGGGGAGTTGCCGGGACAGTGGAAAATGGGGGAGATCCTACCCTACGGTGGTACGGATGTTCCAACACGGTAGGCCCTGGATGAGGCTTCAGGGCGTAGGGTGTACTGTCTCTGTCCAGGCTCCTCCCCTCGGGTTATGTTTATTTATCGTTATGGTTATTACATCATGTTGTGTTTACCAATAAACGCTGTGGCCAGTTATCTCCCAAGAAGTGGTCTGTGTCTAATTTTATATTCAATGGGTGATGGGGTATACATTCTTATATGCACATACCAACTGGGCCTTGCTTAGGTCAGGTCTCTGGAAGAATAGTGTGAGTAGACCTATTATTAAGGGAAAACAATATGTACTATTAGTAAAATGGTGTCCTTACACAAATCTAAATGTTTCTGTATATTTAAATTTTTGTTTTTAAGAATTTGTCAAAAGAAACTGTTACAACCATTCATAACATTGATTGTAATAAAGCTTTTAATCCTCTATGCACTCTCAATTTGAAATGTAATATTACAATATAATACCGGCACCCACCTAACCGAGACTCTCCCCATTTTCAAAAAACTTCCGCTAAACCGGCACTATCCGGAGTTGGCTTTTTTTTTTTTGCAATTTATTTCTTCTGGGTCTAAATGGCCCAGTTTAGGTGCTAATGCCTTTTTAAAGGCATTTTGGGGGTTTGGGGGGGTTTAAGGGTCTAAATAGACCCTTATATTTGGGGACTTATGATTAACCGGCAACTATCCTTATCTGGCAATAGGGAGTCCCCGTGGGTGCCGGATAACAGGGGTTTTACTGTATTCTTGTTGCAACCATCGTTTGGTTCAAAGTTGTTAGTGTGATTAGTACTATTTGTATGTTAGGAATCTGCACACAAAGCATGGGCAATAATGCAAATGCGTTTTACATCAATTACAAGCAAATAGGAGCTGCTAAACACTTCTGTGTATATTGCAATACTGTAGCACTAGTGATACAGATATATTCAATGTGAAAGATAACACCAATAGTACATATAAACCATCACAATCAAAAAAATATTATATGGCAAGTCCCAGAAACAAAAAAATCCCAGTATCGTGATAGAAAGGGTAAGTCTAAGTCAAACGGGGGTTACAAAGCTGTTATAAAATAAAAGGAATAAAAGTGAAAAACTAAGCACTAGATAGTAGATTTTTATGGCTGGTGAGCACATAGTTTTTCTGCCAATTTGATAGTACATGAAGACCCTCAGCAGTAATCAAAATCCACCCTGATCCTATTCAACTGTTAAATTGTCCGTACGAAAACAATTCCAGAAACCATTGGATTTTTATAATTCTTGAAAGCATGGTCAAAAGACCTATTAGAGGAATTCTGTATGTAATAAGTTAGAAAAAAATCCGCACAGTCATCAATTACATCTGTGTTCTTGTAAATGCTTTTTTTTTTGGCAATTCTTTCCATGTTTGACAGTTTATATAGAGTCAAGGCTACCGCTCCCTTGCACACTCTTCTAAGATTAATGTCTAAAGCCCCCATTCATCATACTTTCCGTTCTGTCATGCTAGTTCTCCTCGCTGAGATGGGCTTTTGTCAGCAGGGAAATGGATAATTGTATGCCCCTATCCAACCTATAATATTGGTTCTTTCAAAATGCATTATTTAGAATTTTGTATTAGCCATCTTTCATTGTGCCGGTTCAATTTCTTATTAACACCTTCAGTATGCCCTGTATATTGTCATGTATAGCTTTGCCATGTTAATACAGCTGGACTATAAAATGTTAACACAGAATGAGAAATAGTTTTAAATAAATTCTAGCTAAACTGTCAAAGCTAAGTAAAAAAAATATTGGGAATGAACTGTAGGTTTTTATTAAATGTGACAAATCTGTGCTATTACAGAAGGCCAGTTCAGCAAAGGACTTTAGTGAAGATGGAGTTTTTCTCTCTACTCTGCCATATAGTATTCCTTACTTTATTTGATTTAAGCAATAGCACATAGCAGATGGCTAGTTGCTAGGGCTTCTTAACTTCTTGTTCTGTATAACAAATCATTTCTTCCCTGCTAGTAAAATGTCTAGCTATAATAGTTTGCGTCTCTAATTTCATATAGTTATAGTAACCACATGATTATAAAGCATTGGATTGCTTGGTTTCCACATATGAGCAAGTGTCCAATTATAGTGTTCCAATTACGTGTGTGTGTGAATATATATATATATATATATAAAGGTGCCAGGAAGATTTTATAAAATATAAAACCTTTTTAATAAAAAATCAGAACCATAAAGGGACTTGGGAAAATGGCACCGTTCCTGATTCTGTCTCGCCTCTGCTTTGTGACTATACCCATGCCACCTCTCCCTATTCCCATTCCCATTTTGGAGCGTGCTAGTGTTGGTGCGAGTATTCCTCGGTGCGCACACGTCTCGTGTGCTCTCAAATCGGGGTGCCGAAAAGCTTACAATTATTGTTGCAAAATGTCAGCTTCTAAACATGTGCTGTGATAGAGGGTAGGGGTCAAATTCCACAATCCAATTATTTACCAGACCCAGCTCCCGTGGTCTCAGACTTCAAAATGTCATGAAGTGATGAAACCCAACAAAATGGAAGAAAGGCTTTTGGAAATTATGGTTTTCTCTAAAATTAGTGATTTGTATTCAGTTGTGCTCAAAAGTTTGCATACCCTGGAAGAAATTGTGAAATGGTTGCATTTATTTTGAAAATATGACTGACCATGCAAAAATATATATTTTATTGAAGAATAGTGATCATATGAAGCCATTTATTATCACATAGTAGTTTGGCTCATTTTCAAATCATAACGATAACAGAAATCACCCAAATGGCCCTGATCAAAAGCTTCCTTAATACTGCTTAATAATGTGTTTTACCCCCTTTAGCATCAATGCCAGCGTGCAGTCTTTTGCAATAGTGGTCTATGAGGCCCCTAATTCTTGCCCATGCGTCTTGGCAAAATGCCTCCAGGTCATGCAACGTCTTTGGTCGTTTTGCATGTACCGCACATTTGAGATCTCCCCAGAGTGGCTCCATGATATTAAGGACAGGAGACTGTGATGGCCACCGTACAACCTGGAATGGACATCCGCCATATTTTCAAAATAAATGCCAAAATTTCACAATTTCTGCCAGGGTAAGCAAACTTTTGAGCACAACTGTGTTGCCACAAGTAATGTGTGCAACGGATGCATCATATCGATAAGATAAGAAAGTTAAAAAAAAATTCTCCATGGGACTTCTCCATGAAAATTATGACCTGTCTTAGATCTGTGGCCTCCTTTGGTTTATATTCCAAAAACCATCTAAGCCTCCATGATAAAGCATATGTTTGTTTTGTTTTCTTAATCTTATTTGTTGATTATCCACAACCTCTTATCAGGGACTTCTTCTACATGTGGTTTGGTCATAGTTGGTAGTAAAAGTGAAACAATATGCAATAAATATTATGTATAATAAATGTTAACATATGGTGCTGCAGATAAAAATGAGTCTGCTCATAGTTGCCATGGCGATGTTATACTCCATATTTACTTAGTGGTGTCTTGTCATAAAACTGATAGGTGCCATAAAACTGATGACTGCTTCGTGAATGTAACACTATATGTTTTACAGCACTGTGATTTTAGATTGTTCAGCCGTCCATGAGTATTAAATAATTCTGAACGATGGAATCCATTTCCCATCCTGATCCTACAATTTGAAGATATCGGCTCTCATATGGCTAGTAACTGGAGTTATGATGGTTTCAGGGGAGAGCAGAAAAGAATTTTGCTTTCTGCCTTAAGAAATATAATCTTATATTTAGTATTTTGGATAACTAGTATTCTTTCAGGCTCAGCAGGAAAACTATCCTGCTGGAACTTGCTGTACTATTGTCAAGTGGTTATTTATCATAGCAGTCTTTCAACAGATCTGAATACAGATGTAATCTAAATCCAAAGTTCCTACCATTTTTCATATGTGTTTATCGTTGTTAGGAACAAATGCATAAGTCTGTCACTATTAAAGTGAAATTGGATATAATAATTCATAGTGAAACAGCCTATTTTTTTTAAATTAACATTTCTAAAGACACTCTCTCCATTGTGCAGTACTCTTAGTTCTTCATTGGGTTATGCTATGAATATGCTACATAAGAAGTCCTTGAATTGTGTGTTTCTTGAGTGCAGGGCTTTATTAATGTATTTTAATATAGTAGGTTCTCATTTATTGACGCCCTTCTGGATCGTTACCATGTTGTGTTGAAGGGGCTTATGTACCTCTGTTAAGTTGTGAGCTATACCATGTAAGGTCACCCAAGATGGGCAGGTCATAGCAGAGAGGTCAGACAGATTGCTGTCCACTGGAGAAGGAACTGATAACCCACTCCAGGCCAAGGAAACCATATGAATAAGCACAAACATATACAATATGTGCCTAGCGTGCCGTTTCCATATGGAGTTGGATTCGGCTAATTGACTCGTAAAGCTAATCTTTACAGTTTAGTTACATCAACTTGCATATATTGTCAATGCAGTGGATTGCCCCCATGGAGTGTATGTTTTTTTTCCTTCATACTTTTCCAATGAGGCAACTGAGAACCAATGTCAATTTATTACAAATAGAAATTAATTTGACAGCCATAAAATTACAGCAATTCACTCCTAATACTTGCTTCCAATTCAGGATTATAGGTAGATAGGCCACATAACTATTAACTGTATAACATCATTTTAATCACAAATAAATGAAATTGTAGTATCAGAATTACAAGTATATGTGTATTTCAATAGCAGCTAATTTATGTAAAGTGAAAGGATTTGAATGAAATATGTGAGTTTAGTTATGGAAACCAATTATTTTTCTAGGAAAATCTTGAAAACAGCACAACAGTAAGCTTATTTAGCTAGATAAGAAGGCTGAGATTAGACATGACTAGCCTTTGTTCTATGAATAATCCTATTAAGGGTTCTAAACAGATTTGTTTGATCTGATTAGAACCAAAGACCAAGGCAAGAGGGGGATATTCTATTTGTAGTCATTGTCTCCATATTGTGTAAGGAATCCTCCTGGTGGCTGTGGCATAGAGAGTTTCCTTGAAAGCAGCATATTGGTTTCCTGAGTTGGCATGAATCCCTAATTTGAAATGAATCTCCCCATGGATTTTAAATAATTCACTTTATATGTATTCCTTTAAATATGTTTAGACTGATTTGTTCCATAAAAATAGCCCTAGCACATCTGATTATGATATAAAAGCTAAAATATACGACATGGCCAGACCCAGATTTCATTGCAAAGTCAAGTTGATTGATATGGTCATAACACATAGGAACTATATTGTCAGACAAAGAGTAACACATATAAATGTAAGCAGCTGCATAGAGTAGGACATATATTTTATCTGGTAGTCGTCTTCTTTAAGAGTCATAAGATGAAATTCACCAAGCTTCTCAGGGGCACAGTAGTGCACTTCTGTTTTGGAAAAAAATTAACAGTATATAGTGAATGGACTTAATTTTCCAAAACTAATGGTAATGTAGAAAAATATGAACAATAAGGAATACATATTAATACAAATGTATAACAAGTAGTAAATCCTGTATATTATATTATATGTGTATAAGTATATATGTAATCAAGTATACTACATGGCATTTTGATTTAATAAACTTACCTATAAAACATTAAGTTGTCTGGAACTATCACCATTTTTTTAAGTGGTCTTTGGAAGAAAGATTTGGGATTATCTATGATTGTATTCCATGGGATGATAAAATATAGGAAATGTATCATCGTAGTGTAAGTGAACTATTGTGCAGACCCGTCACCCTTCAGAGTTTAGAGAATTTTGCATAATAGTACATGATTCTGAAATAATGTATGCTTATGGATAGGGATGTGATTTTTATGTAATAACGTACACTGAAATATTGTTGCTGTTCAGATTACACAGCAATACACTTTTTAATTTTTTATATGGCCACTCATGCATGTGTGATTGGCCACTGACCCGGTTATTGACTGTTCACACAGGTATAATCGAGTTCTGCGTCTTTGAAGATAAGTGATGTGCTTGGGTAAAACATGCAGGGGGGGCACTGGTCCAAAACCTTTACCCACAGTATGTGGTAACTCTACAAAATACTATTAGTTTAGAATCCCAAAACCATCCATTTCTTATTCCTCTCTATTACTACTTAAAATATTGTTTTCTCTACTAACAGAGATTGTGCAATAATATGAATATTGAAACCATTTCTACAATAGCTTATTTATTTATTTTTAAAACCTATTCCACTTATTTTCCTAGGCATAGTAATTGCTATTTCGTGTGGATTATGTCAGAAAACAGAGACTATTATATAATGCTTTTAAAATAGGGCTCTGGGCATCTCCACTTCACTGTGTGGTGAGGGGGTTACACACCCCCTGTAACCAGGTGGATAGGAGAAGGGGACTTTGTTTTATTTTAATCCTTTTAATCCTTTGTGTGCAGCAGGAGGTGGATTTCCCTGGTTAGTCAGGGGCTTATTGGGCCTAGCATGAGGTTAGGGCTGCTCAATGTGAGGGTTCCTCTGCTAATACTCCCTTAAATATATAATAAGACTGCTTTAGTTGTGTCTATTTCTATGGAATTATTTAGCGTGAGGATTTATGATACGGGTGCATTGAGCAAAGCATTGAACAGGAGCCTTATGACGGCATGTTATGAGAAAAGAAGACTTTATTCTTGAGCCATGTTGACGTGAATGCCATATAACCATCATATAAATCTAGTATTGCTATTTACAGAAGCTTTAAAAGGCCAGTGTACATACTTTTCATGTTAAACCTATTTTTTAGTTCAGCATTAATGAACATTAAAAATACATGTACAAATATTTAGCCAGAAAATATAATTTAAACCACAGTTTACCTCACGAACAACCATTACTGTACCCCCTCCCTACCACTTTGTCCAGAACACTACAGAAATTAAGTAAAATATTTCAAATGAGAGAATATTGAATAGGCTGTCCTGGTAAGGTTTGACTAATGTTATGGTTCGGAATCTTACATTTCTTTTCGGTAGTGTTCAGGACAGTGAGAGAGTTGGGGAGGGGCACAGCAACTGCCATTAATGCGGTGAATCGTGTTTTTAATGGTGAACTAAAAGTAGATTTAACATGACGCACTTACACTGGCATTTTAAGTTAAAAATGCAGCATTTGGAATCAAATAATCCTAGAGCTGTATCGGCGTCTCTCTATAATAAAAATCTGAACACAGAGGCTTCAGTGAAATACAGGATACTCACAAAATAATAATCCTCAAACTCTTTATATCATGCAGATATAAATGTATAAATACTTGTACAGGTGTATAATGTTATGTACAGTACTTTCTTCCAGTACTACTTATAAATGATCCTATAAACAAGGTGTCTGCTAATCTGTTTTATTCCTTCTTTTCTCTTCTTTCTGGAATCTTCAGTAGCTCCTCAGAAAATGAAGACGCAAATGTCCAATCTTTAGCTTTGTCTTTAATAATGTGTCCTCTATCACTCCAGACCTGCTGCTTTGTCATTTATCATCAAGTTTATGGCATTTTTAGGTACCATCCTCTTGACTGTCTCTGCATAATGGCCTCCAAATTGTATTACTCCTGTGTCCTGCTACTTTTCAGCTTGGCCATCAATAATAGATGATGAAGTCATCTTGTGACAGCTGGGAGAGAAGAAATGTGGAATTATGACGGGTCACAGCCTGTGCTTATAGTACAGTTATTAATAATCATTTTGTGCATTGGGGTCACCAAGCTAGCCATTTTTGAAGTCAAATGTTAGTACCATTGCTGCTCTAAGTGGGACATAAATCTAATTAATAGGATCCTAATGTTATACTGCAAAATCAGGAGTGCTTGATCCTTTACAATTTAGCCATATAAACTGAAATTGGATAAAAAATGAATTTGTACCAACAGTTGTACCCTTTAGATTGTAAATCTGCGAGTTTTCAATCTTGCATGGTGCTTTGGAAATGCACTTTGGCCAATTGATTCTCAGCTCAAGGACAGGGCCTCCATTTTTTTGCAATGTGCTATTATTGTTTTGCTTTGAACACAATCCATGTATAGGCTACGGAATATGTTGGTGCGTTACAAATAAACGTTAACCGTTATAGTACATTCCATAGCTGCATGGAATGGCACGTGGAAAGGCTATTAGTGCGATTTCAAGCTATGCTGATGTGGTTTCTGTGGTTTTCAACATGGTACCAGGAGTATAGAGATAAGGGACGGAGGGATTAATATGGAGAGAAAGTCTATCAGCTGCAGTATTGGTCATTATTTTTGGAAAGGCTTATATCATACAAAACTGTACAGTGGATTTTACTTCTGGTCCAATGTCTTTGTTGTGCCTTTCTCATAAGTATAAACCTTTATTGTTTTTATTGACGGTAATCTTTCAAGACCAACACGCTTCCATGTATTATATTCTTTAGCATTTGTTACTATTTATGCTTAACCTTTTTAATAATAATATTTTAAATCATTTTCATATCTGCTTTTTTTCTTTTGACCTCATGTGGAGGTTATATGCAGAAAATAAGGTGGCATTGGCAGGAAAATAAGCCTTAAAATGGCTCAACAAAAGATCGAGTTTATTTCAGAAATAAAGCATACACATATACATGAATATAATTGCAAATGGATGTTATTGAACATTTTGAGTGGAAGCATTCATTATCTATAAAGGACCTCACTGTCTCTAGTGTCTCTTTATTTAGGGCCATTAATTAAATGTTACTTTGGTGTGATAAAGAGAACTTGCCTAGCTGGTATATATTAAAATAAGTTAAGTCTTTGACTATTATTATTTAACCAACTGAGCTTGCTCTTCTATTAATGATCTTAGGTAAAGGGATCTTTTCAAATTAATTATACAAAAAAGATCATCCCTGTTTCACAGCATACAGTTTTTAGTATTCCTAGGTGGTCTCCAATCCAAGTACTGACCAGGCCCGACCCTTCTTGGCTTCAGGGTGGAGTGACCTCTTGGTTCCCTGACTGGAATCGAACCCAGGTTGCAGCAGTGAAAGCACCAATTTTTAACCACTGGACCACCAGGGAACCCATTTTAAAGTGTTATTCTATACCAACTGTGCATACTCTGGCTCTGTAATTATGCCTATTTATACAACGGTACATGATCTTTTGGATTATTATCTCCTACCATGAAATATAATTATTTATTTGAGATAATGTGATTACACGAGGGAGGACTTTTTCATGTAATTTATGCTTAACATGCTCAGACTTCAAGCTTAAATGGCCATTTCCCCCACTGTAGTGCTCTTCATTGTGTGAAAGAGCACAAGATTGCATGTTAAAAGTAGCTATTTTTTTTATTTACACTATTAACAGCTGAAAAGATTTTAAGTCTGTTTACATACAAAATGTAGCCATCCTACTGGCTTTTGCATGAGTAATAACAGATAGCCAGCTCTTAGTCAAGACAGATGATTGATAGCAGTTTATTTCCTGCACTGACCAGTTAACCCATAACTGATCTGTTTAGGTGACTTCAGCATTCTATGTTCTGCACAGATAGATTTGTTAAGGGTTATTTTTTTCTTTTGCTCACTTCGCGGAGCGGAACAATAGTTCCCCTATAACAATTCCCAATAATTTCAGAGCGGCAAGAGAGCAGAAACCTGTTTTTTCTGCAGTAAGTAAAAAAATATATTAACCCATTTCATGGTCTGTTCCCTTCATCCTGGAAATGTAAGTCTTACCATTGACTTGAATGAGCGACACAACCTTGCAACCTTATTGGCTGCAGTAATGAGAAAGAAAATGGGCAGCCTGTTATACATGCAAACACATATTTTATTTTTCATTTTTTCAAAAAGTATTTCAACATACTTTTAGGAGATCTTTACTGTGATATGGTCCAAATTGTGCTGAATTAAGTGGCCCTTTAAATTTTTTTTAGAGGACGTGCAAAATAATTATAGCAGACAATTGTAATTACATGTACTTGTGTGTACTATGCATTCATGCAGTGCCACTTTTACCTATGTGATGCATATACAGCATAATTTCCATGGCAGAATGATTAGTTGCAGACTTTCATATACTACACCTTGGCTTTTACAGTAAACGTTTGAGGAGAGCAGGTTCCTTGCAGCAGTGGGACACAGGTGTGCTAGTAACTTTACAGACTGATATATTTGTACAGGTGTGCATTTCATTGCATCCACCTCTTAGGTTTTAATATTATTTGTAGTCATTGCATTGTACATATGATCCTGATCTCATCTCTTTAATAATGCAACACTTCATTAAATATTTATGTACAGTGCAAATTTCCATAGAACCCTTTACATAAATGCCTCCCGTATATACTTTCTAAATATTACTTTAGTAATGTTAGAAATGAAGCATTCTTCATGCTTTTGCCAGTTGGAAACTTTAGCGATTACTTATTAATGTTGCAGAGTTTATTGCTGTTAATATTCTGTTATATATTACCTCTGTAGTCCTATCTTCAGTACACCGTTTTGAAGAAGTATTTGGGTATTATAACAACTTTTGATTGTTTGTTTTTTTGCATGTTATACACAGTGCTGAGTAGCTCAATTACTGACTTGCAAGAATTCTATTTTCTCTTTACTTAAAGGTATATAGAAGTTTCATGGATTATTAATGCATATGATAGAGGAGAATCAGTAGTGTATGCAAACATTTCCAAAATAAACATTTATTAAACTTACCCTAAAGTTGCAAACTTTCTTTAGTTCTCTGGCAGTTGATTTTGAGAAGAATGCCTTTGAAAATGCAAGTTAAATTAGCATAAAATTCATAATTTGCTGTGGCCAATCGGAGGCAGCTAGAACATGGGGATGCAGCAATGCATCATGAGATTTGTAATATTTTGTCCCCAACACACACCCCTCTACTTCCTGCTTTGCTGTATTTCTGCACTGTGCTGCTACTGGTTGGAAGGTTAGTATAGGTCTAAAAACGTACTTGAATAATAAAATGTTATTGGTTAGTACAAGATGCCTATGTAGGCACCATTTGGGTGTGTGGAAACCATCTTTATGTGTATAGAATTACTTGATGTAATGTGTGTTTCTGATATAAGCAGAATGTGTTAGATTAGTAGTTAAAAACAGGGAAACTCTTTATATTATATATTTTTTAAAGTGCTTGACTTGCTTATACTATTTTACTATTATCCAGCAAGAGTCTACCATTTTATTTTTTGATAAACCTCTTGAGATGGGATATAACTTTTAGATGCACAGAAGCTTCTGCCTACACAGTGGGAATCTAGCATGTGCCAGTGCTTTTCATAGAATCACTAATATAGTTCCTGTGTGTGTGTGTAATTCTTGCAAAATTGTGAGTTGCGCATGCACTCTGCGCATTGCACTGCGAAGGGAGAGGGAGGGATAGAGAAGGGCGAGAAGGAAGGGGCGAGAGGCGAGAAGGAAAGGGCGAGAGGGGAGAAGGGCGAGAGGGGAGAAGTAGAAGGGCGGGAGGGGAGAAGGAGAAGGGCGGGAGGGGAGAAGGAGAAGAGCGAGAGGGGAGAAGGAGAAGAGCGAGAGGGGAGAAGGAGAAGCGCGAGAGGGGAGAAGGAGAAGCGCGAGAGGGGAGAAGGAGAAGCGCGAGAGGGGAGAAGGAGAAGCGCGAGAGGGGAGAAGGAGAAGCGCGAGAGGGGAGAAGGAGAAGCGCGAGAGGGGAGAAGGAGAAGCGCGAGAGGGGAGAAGGAGAAGCGCGAGAGGGGAGAAGGAGAAGAGCGAGAGGGGAGAAGGAGAAGAGCGAGAGGGGAGAAGGAGAAGAGCGAGAGGGGAGAAGGAGAAGAGCGAGAGGGGAGAAGGAGAAGAGCGAGAGGGGAGAAGGAGAAGAGCGAGAGGGGAGAAGGAGAAGAGCGAGAGGGGAGAAGGAGAAGAGCGAGAGGGGAGAAGGAGAAGAGCGAGAGGGGAGAAGGAGAAGAGCGAGAGGGCAGAAGGAAGGGGAGAGGGAGAAGGGGGGTGGGAGAGATAGGAAGGAGGGAGAGTCAATGGGCACACAGAGAGGGAGAGGGTGCAGAGAAAGAGAGAGAGACAGGGTACACAAAGAGCGGGCGCACGAACACAGTATTATACCGTCATTTATGACGGGCAAACAACTAGTTCTGATACAAAAGTTAAATCATTTTGACATCTTACATTTTTTTGACATTATCACTCTTAATTATACAAAAGACTGAATAGAAGAAATGGACAACAGTGGTCCTTTAAGTGATTTGATGCATGTTCAGTCCATATTGCAGCTTGTGCATTTCTTGTGTCTTCTGCCTGTACCTCAGAGCATTTGTTCCTTACAGATGCAGGGAACATTAAGGACATTTTAAACATTGCCTCCGGAAATCTGTGCTTATTTTTCTTGTATGACCAGGGAACCATCCCAATACCCTGTCACTCAAACATAGACGCAACTTGTGAGGATGAGCACACAGGTCTGGGAACTCAACTCTCTTTCTCTTGTGGATAAACAAAGCCTGAACTCTCTCCTCGGTAGGAATTGGCTTTCATTGTCTTCGCAGCAGCAATTTAACCTGCTTTTCAAAACAGGAACCTCACCAAAAGCCACAGAGTGTTCGTTTCTAAAGCAGAAATCCTCCGTCTCTCATTGAGCACAAAATAATTATAGAGAGCCCTCTTCCACATGACTGAATGGAGAGAGAGACATTAGTTATTGAAGATTCTAAAGCTTATAATAAGTCTTCGAAAAAAGACTAATAAGCCATAAGGGCTCCGTCAGCAGCCAAGGTGCACAGTTGTAGAGACAATTCATGAAATTCTATGCCCAGCATGGGTCTTTTCCATTTTCTCTTTCTTTATTTCCATTTTTTTTAATAAACCATGATGTTCAGAATATATTAGAAGACCTATTGTAAAGGTTATTTGTAATTTTTTAAAATTTTAGTTTATTTTTCCTTTGCTCATAAAATTTAAATTTGTGCATTTAACATGCAAATGCTTCATTGAATTCAGCCATGTAATATTTGTGCATTAGTCGCAAAAGTGTTCTGAAATCCTCAGATATTTTCTATTATTTAATTATTATTATTATTGTTGTTTTGATTTTATTTAATTTTATTTAGGGCTTTCAAAAAATGTTTTTTTTTTATTTTCAAGAAAGATATTATATTTTCCCAAATAAATTAAATTTCTGACCAAGGAAAAAGTTTAATTTCTGGTATTAAAGGTTTATTCAGTAATTAGTATTTCTGATTAATATTATTTATTTAATATTACTTTTAATTTGTAATTCGTCAACTTATTGAATAAATAACATTTACTATTAATTCTATAAGCACTTTCCAGGTTGGTAATGTACTATATATCGTAAGCAGAAAATAATGGCAGTATGAGAGCTGGAGAGCCTGTTAGTCTTAGTCTAAATCAAAGCTGGTTTATCAAAGGTCATATCTGAGTGCCACTTTTTTTGTATTGAAAGGTGTCTTTTGTTAACTAGATATTTATCATAAAACCAGTAGCTTTAACCCAGTAAAAAATACTTTGATTATCGATTTGCTAGCAATGTGACCAAAGCACTAAAAGTATCAGCACTTTATAATGATAATGCTGATCCATAGAGAACGGGGGGTTTTACAATTAACAAAATACTTTGTCCAAATGAAATAAATACCCATTTTCTAGTCTTGAAAAATATAGGTAAGTCGAATGTTGCTATGTTTCCCTGCTCTTACCATCTTACTACCACAATACCTGCTGTCGGTTCTTATTTTTTATGCCTTCTCACTCAATATTTAGTCTGAGAAATTATCAGAGAGGGATAGCCTTCCTTAAAGGAAAGTTAAAATACTTTTGTTCAAAATAGCTATCTATGATCAGGAATAGGCAGTCTCAAGAAACAGGATGTATAATATAAGTTTCTCTGGGGTCTTGGTCAGAACTTAAAGGGGTTTATTGGGATTTGAATCTGGGTATATATATATATATATATATATATATATATATATATATATAAATTTAATTTGTGATTATAAACAATCTATCTACAACTGTAACTAATGCAAGGGCTGAGCTACTGCGGATGCATTTTTTTTTTTTGTAGTGTAGGCAGTGATGTCATCCAGCCTCTTCACACCAATTCCAGTGGAATGGTTGCTAGAATATGTCGGGTATCTCCACTAGGCCCCGTAGAAACCCCCAGCTAGGCCCGTGATGTCCAGGTGTACCTCCAGGACTGCAATCGACCATTAAAAAGAAAAAAAAAAGTAGGTTCCATGAACACCATGGGGGTCCTTGTGGACACACATGCGGTAATCACTGCTATGCATGGGTGTCTCTGTGGCTCCCATGGCAGCTAAATGTAACCCCTAAAACATGGGATCCAAATGAACCCAATGGTATAATAAAGTAAGACAATGGTATTATAAATGAAGACAATGGGAGTCCATATGGACCCACATGATATAAAAATGTGATTCCCTGTGCAGTGTCTACATTTTAAATTATTGTACCCTATTGTACCAGGCAGTATACCTGTCATGTCCCAATAAAGCATGTCCTCCTTTGGTTGAAGTATAAGGACTAGCGTGTGATTCTTCTGTAAGGGGCACAAACTAGCTGTATTGTATGCCATTACTGGTGAGAATATGACACTATCCTGGAGGAGTATACCAGAGTGTTCAAGAAATCAACCCTCTCAAGGCGCAAGGACCTAACGCCAGGAGTTCCTGTTCGTGGACAGTCTAGTTGGTCCTGTATCTTGACACTGGTAAAATAACGTTGCAAAATAAATGCATTTCATTATTGTACATTTATATGTATAGACTTTTAGAAATTCCCATAATTTAGCTCATAGTCCATTCGTATGAGTGTGATAAAGTGATGTGAGAAATCCAGATTTTATACATCAAGAACATTTCACTAGGAAACTTTATTGACGCAATTTAAAAAAGGCAATAACATGGAGAAATAGACAATACACTTTGCAGTACCGTCAGTCATTTTTATCTTTTGCTTGAGTCAGCTGAAGCGACCCCAAGTATTACTGCTTATGAAAAATTAATGATTAGGAACAGATTCATGATCTCAGGGATTGATAATGTCACACTATTGTTTTTCTTTCTGTGACAACTGATGTGTGACCAGATAACATTGTTTACCGACTTCATGTCATGCAGAAAAAAATGCTTACAGTTTATTGTATTATTTCTGATAGATTTGTGTTGGTGTATTGCATGCAAAAGCAATGAAGTAGATGCATTCAGTGGGAGTTGGTGCCAACTGGCTTTAAAACCCATTGCAGAGAAACGAGAGAGAAGGAATATTGTGAGGATTTTCAACTTGACTTATATCACCAAATGGAGCATTTAATTATAAGCTTTATATCCAAATAGCATATCATGATTATTGCATTGTAATTTTTTTCTTAAAGTAAAATTGACAATTAAGCACATTTCCTATTTTATTTCCTATATTTTTATTTTACGTGTGTTTTTCCTACTGAATAAATGTTAATACTTATTTTAACATGAAGAAAACTTAGTCCTGAACCCTACAATTTAGTGAAATTACTAATGATACGAAAAGATGATTCTTTAAAAAAAATATATATTTTCTTTATCGTCTCCATAACTTTATGGACTTTTTTAAAATATACAACTTTTTATGTTTTTTTTTTTTGTGTTCCTTTTTGGTACAGTTTCTTTCAAATTATTTAAAATCTGGGGGAATTTCAGGAGGCGCAATGATGAGAAACGGGGAGAAATGGGTTAGGAAGACACGGGATAGGGGAAGAGAACAAATAAGTGCATTTTCTGTGGGACTTTTATTTGGTATAGATATGGCCCTGAAACCGCTTTTTTACATTTTTTTAAAGGCAGTTTTATAGTGAAATTTGTAAAAGATTATTATTATCCTTTATCTTTAATGCACTAACTGATTCTGTAGGGCCGTACATGGGTAAGAACATGGCAAAAGCAAATTTTAACACATTGCAATATAATGGAGGTCCCTGTCATTGAGCTTAAGATTAAACGTACATATGCTTTCCCAAGCGCACCTAACAAGATTGAAGATCTGTAGACTTACAATCTGAAGGGTATGAGTGTGGTACAGGAGGGTGAAAGATGCATTGTGCATATTAAGGCTGAAGTTGATAAGCTTCTTTAAAATAATCCGTTTTTAGTGAAGTTTTGAAGGGTTTGAGGCAGGAGGGTAGTCTAGTGGAGCAAGGCAAGGAGTTCCAAAGAATAGGAGCAGCATGAGAAAAGTCCTGAAGACTGGAGTGAGAGGAGGTGATAAGAGAAGAGGACAGAAGGTTGTTAGCAGGACAAAGAGGGTGGTTGGGAGAGTGTTTTGAGGCAAGAACAGAGATATAAAAGGGTGCATTATTGTTGAGGGCTTTATACGTTCAGGCCGTAATTTTACATTTTATTCTGAAGGCTATGGGAAGCCAGTGGAGTGAGAGGTGCAGCCGATACTGAACGTTGTGTATGGTAGGTGAACCTAGAATATGTGTTCAGTATGGATTGGAGTGGAGATAGGTGGGCGATGGGGATGCTAGCAAGAGGAGAGTTGCAGTAGTCGCCCAGTTGTGGATTCTTAATAATTCTATGCAAACTACGTTTATTTAGATTCTCAAAAGGTAATGGCAACACATTGTATAGCTCAGTGGTGGTCAACTCAGTTCTACGAGACCTACCATCAGTCGAGTCTCTCTCTGCATAAGCCCAGGTGGAACAATTAGGGGACCCCACTAAACCTATGTATTGAAGCAGAGAGTAACATAACAGAGATAATTGCACTGTTGGTGACCCTCGTAGGACCGAGTTGCCCACCACTGATACATAGAGGGCATGCATCTGATAAAGTGATATGATAAAGTGTACAGTACAAATTCCAAATGATTAAAATAGTGTTGAAAGGTAACCACAAAGGGTTAAATGCAGTTAGTAGCACATATGAGTGATTAGAGCATTCTCAGCTTACTAAACTGCTGTGTTCCTTAGAAATGTAGAATGGGATTAACCCACAAGAGTAGGTGTATATTTGGACGATGCTTTTTGGTACTTTGCATAAAGAAATAACATTTGTTCTAAATGTTCCAAAAAAAACAAACATCTAACAAATAAAATATGTAAGTAAGTAATGAGTGTATTGTTTTACATGCCATGTACATTTTTTGATGAGCATCAGTATCACATACTATGAACTAGTAGTCATTGTAATGGTGTAAATTCATCATGATACAACCCCTGTATAGCGCTAACAGGCAGTGGAGATATTCTTATGTTTAGATACTACATCCAAATTAAATAAATGAGTACAGGTACAACACTAATTATCCAGCAACAGATGGTCTGACACCTCCTTTAATCAGGACAGCACAGGAACTTCCCGCAGTGGCTATTGGGGTTGCCCTCGTGCAGCTGTGGTGTTGGCACCCTTTTCAGATTTGCTTTGTGTTGGGGACTCATCTCTGGGCTGGCTCTCTTCTTGGAAGGGGACTTCTGGACGGCCTCTGCATCTTTGGGATATGGTGACTTTGCCTGATTAACCAATTTGCTGGATCACTGCTGTAAATAATAAAAGGTAAGTCTTAAAAAGTGAAAAATAAACATTACTGAGTACGTAAGTGAATTCACTGGTTCTTTGTTAAAAACGGTAATATACTTTCACGGACCCCTTTTCCCAGTTTCTGGATCTTAGCCCATTGAGCCACCATAAAGGGCAGACTGCTTGGCTCCATCCACTGGAATAACCTATGTTGTATTGTATTGTAATCTGTTTTGTCCCATTGTATGAAAGATAAAGTTAATGTACTCTATTTTAAGTCTAGACCACTAGACATGGAGACAGCATTATGTGTATTTGGAGGCTGGCCTATTGTTCACAGGTGCCAGACAGGATGCCAGACTATTAGACCCCATGTGTAGTCAATCTCCTGTTTTTGTCTGCAACTCCCTGTCATTGTTGTGTGGTTCACAACCCCTCCCCTCTGTATCTAACCCCTATAAATATTGTTGACTTTCCAAAAAAAAATCAGTTAACTGCTGAGACATATAAAAATTGTATGTTATCTTATTTACTCCTGTTGGCTGTGATACTGATCCTATCTTCACCCTGCAAGTAACTTGTCCTGGTCACTACCACAGGAAGGTTACTGAGACTCCTGTAAGTGCTGATTCCTTATGGAGAGACCATGACTGATACAGAAGCCAGATATCAGGGTGCTGGTGCCAAGATTTCCAAGAACGCAACAGTCCTTGTGGGTAGTTAACCTGTAGTCTATAGAAGGTGGCCCTGGGCAGTAATAACTCCTACCCCTGGATCGTCACATTTACCTTCACACTCAATATTTAAACTAACGGAGTATCTCCACTCTCCTGTGTGTACAAAATAGTTATTTGTGCTATTAGGGTTTTTAGTGACAACTTCCACTTCTATTATAATTGATCCCACTGAGGACCAAAAGCTCTGATTGATTATAGCGCCATGGGTCCCAAGTTTCTAAAAAAACAATGTAACAGGATATTACTTCTATAGGGAAAACATGCAATAATTGTTTTTAAAGTTGACTACTTGGAGGTATATATTGTGTATGTGAATTTGGTGGTGTTTAGAATTCCTCATAATTCCATTTTGTACAAATTATTTTGACTTTACTCCTAAGCCAACATTTATTTAATTCCCTTTATCCATAATTTGCTGCAGCCTTTACTTGAATTTCTACAGTCAGCTGTTAAGATGAACTAATTTCTAGTGCTGATTATGCGGTTAGTTTGACCAAAAGCTTACACCAATCAAGGAGCCTACAGAATAATGTGCAGAAGATCCAGCCACCTCCTTTTTTATTTTCTCAGATGCTAAATGTGTCTGACTTATTTGTCAAACTTTGTATGCTCAGTCAGAATTCATGATTGGCAAAGGTATTCTTGCACCTTAATTTGTAAATGCAATTACTTTAAGAGGTAAATTGATAAGAAATGCAGGCATCTCACACTGAATGCTGTATAAAGATGGTGCATCCGTTCTTCACAGCCAATCTACGTGGGTGGAAAGGAAGGCAGCCAGAAAGGAGCTGTCATGTCTCCTGGAGTAGTGGGGGATTGTAAACGTTTTTTTTTATTTTTATGTTACAGAACCAAAAGCCATGTCATCCTTTGTTAGGAGGCAAAGTTTATTTATTTTTTCCTTACCATTTAGAAATATGTGTAGCAGCAACGTATCAGAGCAATTTGACAAATGCTCCTTTATAGCAGCCAGGGCAATCAATATCTAGAATGTTTTTCTTGCCAAAGTATATTTTATTATCACCTTTTGCTTTCCAGTCTTTACAAAGTTTGACACTACACCAGCTCATATGCAGATGAATTTATTGGATGTCAAAAGTGTTTTTTTGTTTGTTCATTGTTTTGGCGATTTTTTTATTTTTTTATTTTTTTCAAGTTATGCAGGAAAAGGGAGAAAGAAGAAAGTTAATATTACATGTGACATAATAATATTGCACTTAAAAGGGCAACTCACTTTTCTGATGCTACCTAGTTGGCCCTTATAACTTCTCCCATCCCTCAGAGTGTGTCACTGCAAGCTGGAAATCTCCAAAATGATGAGAAGCTTCCTGTTGGTCCATGTCGTTAGGTATGTGATACAACGTTTAATGCAGGAGCCAGTACTACATGGACCAATAAAAAGCTGGCCTTGCTTTGTTTGCATCAGAAGATACAATATGGAGATTCACAGCTTAGTGCCTGTCCATCTCGCACAGTGACATGCTCTGAGGGATAGGAGGAGATAGAAAAGCCAGCATGGAGGCTTCCTACGGGTGAGCAAATGGATATTTAAAATAAAATTATAATCCTCCATAACTTTATATAGTTGGGATAGCAGGGCTACTGTACCTTTTTAAAGGAATTTTCAAGATGTTTTTTTCTTGTTATTTGTTTGCTTTTTTTCTTAGGTTATTCTTCGAAATTAAAAAACTGATCATACATAGTTACCATTTTTTTATTTTCTAAAGCAGATCATTCATGAGAAATTCAGCATTGTTTGAGCTGCGTTGTTACACAAATAAGCAGCTCCTGAATACTAAATAGCAGCTTTGATGTGCTAATTAAAATCAGTCTGCTTGTCTGTCTAATTTGTTGCCAAAATAATGACCCCACCCTTATGAAGTACTCTGAACTGCAAATTAGCATATTGAGCCACATAATATTTTATTTCTCAGGAATGATTTACTGTAGTGAACAATTGCTAGTACAATGTTTATAATTCATGTTGTTTAAGGGGAAAACAACTTCCTGTCTTGACGGTGTCCCTTTAGTAGGTTATGATTTGTTTTTGCCACTACAGTATTCCTTTAGGAGCAGTATTATTCTCTTGACACCACTGAAGCCATATTTGCATATTATGCTCTTATGACAAACCTCACTTAGTTTAGCAAACATTTTTTAGTAAAAGAGATCCAAATTAAAGACTGTATTTATTTATAATTATTATATTAAAATTTGTTTCACTTGGGGGAAAAAAATAGCTTTTTCCTCTAACCTCTGTGTGTGTTTTTTTCCCACTTGGGGCACCTTGAAAAAACATCTTATCAATCACTAATGAAAAGCCCTGCATATTAGTGTGGAACTTATAATACAAATTAAATAGAAGTACAACTTGGTATATATAGTATCACATCCAGGTAACATTTCAAGGAAGCAAATAAAACCATTGGTGACCCCACAGTAAAGCATAAATGCATATAACAATAAACTAAGGGTTATACTTCTTTTTTATATTTTAGTTTCCCATTTTTGTTTTTTCAAGAGAGTACGGGACTTCAGTCATTCTTTTACTAAAGAAAAAAAGTGTTAAACCTAATTCAGGTGTCTGTCTGTGTGTATCTGTATGTTTGTGTGTGTGTCTGTGTCTATCTGTGTGTGTGTGTGTGTGTGTGTCATATATATATATATATATATATATATATATATATATATATATATAATGTATGTGTGTAAATATATATTATATATATATATATATATATATATATGTATAAAAGTATATACAGTATAACATATATGTGTATATATTTATGTTATATATACATATATATATATACAAACATACATATAGGATAGGTCATGTCAAAAATATCTAATTAGTTTCTATGAGGAGGTTAGTAGGAACCTGGCTCAAGGCAACTCAGTGGATGTAGTCTTTTTGGATTTTGCAAAGGCTTTTGATACAGTGCCACATGGGAGACTATTGTGAAAACTAAGAGATACAGGAGTTGCAGTAAATATCTGCTTATGCATTGAGAGCTGGCTTAAAGATAGGAAGCAAAGGTTTGTTGTAAATGGAACATACTCCGATTGGAATAATGTGGTAAGTGGGTTTCCTCAGGGTTAAGTATTAGGTCCTCTACTTTTTAACATATTTATTAATGACTTAGAGGTCGGATTGGAGTGTGGTGTCTCCATTTTCGCTGATGACACAAACTTGTGCAAGGTAATTAAATCAGATAGTGATGTGCTTTCCCTCCAAAGGGATTTACATAAAATTGAGGAATGGGCATCTAAATGGCAGATGAGATTTAATACGAATAAATGTAAAGTTATGCATCTGGGAAGGAAAAATAGCCATGCAATTTATAATCTTAATGGAGAAAATCTAGCTGTATCAGATATTGAAAGGGATTTGGGAGTGCTTGTGGACAACCACCTAGGTAACAGTGCTCAAAGCCAAGCAGCAGCTGCAAAGGCAAATAAAATATTAGCATGTATTAAGAAAGGTATAGAAGCCAGGGAAGCAAATATAATTCTGCCACTATACAAATCTCTAGTACGCCCTCATTTGGAATATGGAGTACAATTTTGGGCACCACTTCATAAAAAGGACATTTTAGAGCTGGAAAAAGTACAGAGGAGGGCAACAAAACTAATAAGGGGAATGGAGGAGCTAAGTTATGAAGAAAGACTAACAAAATTAATCCTATTTACTCTAGAAAAAAGGTGTCCAAGAGGAGATATGATTACCTTATATAAATACATCCAGGGTCAGTATAAAGATTTGTCAAGAGAGCTTTTTGTGCCAAGAGATTTTCAACTGACAAGAGGACACCCCTTGAGGTTAGAAGTAAAAAGATTCCATCTTAAAGAAAGAAAATGGTTCTTCACAGTAAGGGGGGTTAATCTGTGGAATTCTCTACCAAGGGAGGTGGTGACAGCGGATTCGATAGATAACTTTTAAAAGGGGACTGGATTTCTATACAAAAAAGTTTTGATTTTTGCTTTTCTTTTCTGTTCGTTTCTTATTTAGGCTCTGGATGTTTGCTCTGCTAGACCGAGCCTACCAAACGGTTTTATTTTAGGTAAACTTTTTCCTTCGAAAATTGGAAAAACTTAGGTAACCTGGCTACCCTTAGACCTTCCCACAAGTGGGGATAGATCTTTCTGGCTAACTTGATTTCAACTATTATATGGTATTTTCTTATGGTGTAATGTTAACCTTTTCTTCTTTCTTTTTCCCCTTAATTGGGTATGACTGTATGTTAATAATGTCAAACTGCTACTTGGCTTTTATGTTATCCTCCTGTTTATTTGGTTACCTAATAAAAACCTTTGGGAAAAAAAAGGGGACTGGATTTATTTCTTATAATTAAAAAGGGAATTCAGGGTTATGGATAATTAGAGAGGCAGTATTGATCCAGGGAGAAGTCCGGTCACCGGTGTCTGGGATCAGGAGGGATTTTTTTTTTTTTTTATACAACTAATTAATTTATAGTTAATCCGCATATTGCAGATCAGAGGAGATCTTAAAAGGTTGAACCTGATGGACTGAAAGTCTTTTTTCAACCTTAAATACTATGTAACTACCGTATATACTCGAGTATAAGCCGACCCGAGTATAAGCCGAGGCACCCATTTTACCACAAAATACTGGGTAAAATGAGTGACTCGAGTATAAGCCGAGGGTGGGAAATGTGCTGCCCCCTGTGTCCCTCATGTGCCCTCTGTGTCCCCCTCTCCCTTCCCTGTGTCTCTTCCAACCTCTCCCTTCCCTGTGTCTCTTCCAACCTCTCCCTTCCCTGTGTCTCTTCCAACCTCTCCCTTCCCTGTGTCTCTTTCAACCGCTCCCTTCCCTATGTCTCTTCCCCCCTCCCTTATCACACTCCTCATCCTCCCTCCTCATCCTCCCTCCTCATCCTCCCCCTCAACCTCCCTCCTCATCCTCAACCCCCTCCTCAACCTCCCTCCTCATCCTCAACCCCCCATCCTCAATCCTCCTCCTTAACCCCCCCATCCTCAATCCTACCCTTATAATCCCCCCATCCTCATCCTCTCTCCTCAACCCCCCATCCTCAATCCCCCTCCTTGAACCCCCAATCCTCATCATCTCTCCTCAACCCCCCTCCTCAACCTCAACCCCCTTCTCATCCTCAACCTCCCTCCTCAACCCCTTCCTCAACCTCCCTCCTCAACCCCCCCATCCTCAACCTCGCTCCTCAACCCCACCATCCTCATCCTCAACCCCCCTCCTCAACCCCAACCCCCCTCAACCCCCCCATCCTCAACCCCCCCATCCTCAACCCACCCTCCTCAACCCACCCTCCTCAACCCCCCCATCCTCATCCTCTCTCCTCAACCCCCCTCCTCAACCCCTCCTCCTCATCCTCAACCTCCCTCCTCATCCTCATTTATATACACACATATATATATATATATATATATATATATATATATATATATATATATATATATATACGCACACCTGATTTAGGTACAGTATAACATATATGTGTGTGTATATAAATATATATATACTAGCGACTTGCCCATCAAAAATGACTGCAATAAAAACTGAAGCCTGGCAATGCTGTTTGCCACACAATGTAAGCCTCTCCCCCTCTACTTTACTGGCCTTGTGATGAGCGCCTTTGGCGCTCATCACAGGCCTTGCAATGAGCCCCTTTGGAGCTCATTGCGAGTCTCTCCCTCTGTCTACTTCCTCCCTCGTGTCTTATTTCCCCCCTCCTCTCCCTCCCTTGTGTCTCCTTCCACCTCGTCTACCTCCTTTGTATCTCCTGCCCCGCTGTGTTTTTACCTCCCTCTCCCTCCCGTGTCTCTAAACCCCTCCCCTGTGTCTCTTTCCCCCTACTCCCTCCCATGCATCTCTTCCCCCCCCGTGTCTCCCCCAACCCTCCCCTGTGTCTGTTCCCCCCTGGCCTGTGTCTCTTTCCCCCTCCCCCTGTGTCTGTTACGGCCTTCCTCGTGTCTCCATTTCCCTCCCTTGTGTATCTTCCCCCCCTGCACTCTCTCCCCTGTGTCTCTTCCCTCTCCTCTCACTCCCCTGTGTCTCTTCCCCCTCCTCTTTCTGTGCCTCTTCCTCCCTGTCTCTTCCCCCTCACCCTCTGTGTCTCTCCCCACTCTGTGTCTTCCACCCTCTCCCTCTGTGCCTCTTCCCCCGCCGCTCTCTGTGTGTCTCGCCACTGTGTCTCTTCACCCCTTCCTCTGTCCCCCCCCTCTGTGCCTCTTTCCCCCTCTCTCTGTACCTCTTCCCCCCTTTCCCTCTGTGTCTCTTCCTCCCTCACCCTCTGTATCTCTCCCCCCTGTGTCTCTTCCCCCCTCTCCCTCTGTGCCTCTTCCCGCCTCTCCCTCTGTGCCTCTTCCCCCCTCTCCCTCTGTGCCTGTTCCCCCCTGGCCTGTGTCTCTTTCCCCCTTCCCCCTGTGTCTGTTCCCCTCTTCCCCCCCCATGTCCCTCCCATGTGTATCTTCCCCCTGTTCTCCCTCCCGTGTGTCTTTTTTCCCCCTCCTCTACCTCCCCTGTGTCTCTTTCCCACCTATCCCTCTGTGTCTCTCCCCCCCCTCCCTCTGTGTCTCTTCCCCACTCTCCATCTGTGCCTCTTCCCCACTCTCCCTCTGTGCCGTGCCTCTCCCCCCTCTTCCCCACTCTCCCTCTTCCCCACTCTCCCTCTGTGCCTCTCCCCCCCCTCTTCCCCACTCTCCCCCCCCCCTCTTCCCCACTCTCCCTCTGTGCCTCTACCCCCCCTCTTCCCCACTCTTCCCCACTCTTTCATCTGCTCTCGTCTCAAGCCGTGCTGTGTGCAAGCGCCGCGCTCTGCTCGCGCCGCGCTCTGCGAAATGCGCAGCAGTTTATCATTGTCAAACTGCGATTCGTCTGAAGCGTGACGACGAATCGCAGTTAGACAATTATAATATGTGATATATATATATATACACTAGCGTATTGCCCGTCAAAAAATGACGGCAATGAGATGTGTATGTTTGGAAAGTTGTATAGTTATTAATATACATATGGAGCACTTTGCTCCATAAAAAAAGGGGTCCGTATTAACGGCTCGCCTCGCTAAGCGAGGCTCGCCTGCAATGAGCGCCTGCGGCGCTCATTGCCAAAGTGGTCCTGTTTAACGGCTCGCCTCGCTATGCGAGGCTCGCCTACAATGAGCGCCTGCGGCGCTCATTGCCAAAGTGCTCCGTATTAACGGGGCAAAAAATGTTTGGAAAGTTGTATAGTTATTAATATACATATGGAATTGTAAGGTAGCTAATGGTGTTTTGTGTGTACTACTGAAATATATAAGTTAAAATAATAAATAATTAATGAATGACTATACTTTACCAATTTGTATGCATTGTGTTTAAGAGCTGGCAATCTGTAGTGATGTTGCAGCAGCATTGGTGGTGTGGAGGTGCTGTGTAAGCGTTTAGAACGTGTGCAGTGTAATAGTGTGCGTGCGCGAGCTGAAACCGTTAGCGTAGTACTTTAGTTCCGCATTATCGTAAAATGGCGGGTAATGTGTGTTATGCGTCTTAGCGGATAATTCGTACGTGATTTAATGGGCGGTAATGTGTAGTATGCGTCTTATCGGATTATCCGTACGTGTTTTCCGTGATTATAGTGCTGTAGCCTCGTTTTCGTTTTTTTCGGCCGCCATTTTTTCTCTCGCTTCGAGACTTTTTTAGTGTCTAAACTGTTTTATTTTTAATAAAATGAAGGTGTAACTTGTTTTTTTGAGGTCGTGGATGCTCCCTCTTGCTGTCGGTAAGCTTTTTATGTATGTGCTGTGTGTATTTATTGTGATTGTATTTTTTTTTCCTGTTCGCGAGTTGCGGCCGTATTTTTGTTCTGCGTATTAACGCTGATTGGCAAAGTGCTCCGTATTAACGGCTCGCCTCGCTACGCTCATTGCCAAAGTGCTCCATATTAACGGCTCGCCTCGCTACGCGAGGCTCGCCTGCAATGAGCGCCTGTGGCGCTCATTGCCAAAGTGCTATGGTTTAACAGTGTAACGGCTCGCCTCGCTGCGCGAGGCTCGCCCGGCGATGAGCGCCTGCGGCGCTCATCGCTAAGCCCGCTACTGTACTACGGTTTAACGGCTCGCCACGCTTCGCGAGGCTCGCCGGGCGATGAGCGCCTGCGGCGCTCATCGCTAAGCCCGCAAAGTCGTACGGACCACGCAAACAGCGTGACGACGACTCGTAGCAGGACAATTATAATATGTGATACACACAAACAGATTTACTTACATACATTTATATATACCGTATTGGTTCGAATATAAGCCGCACCCGTAAAGTTCAAGGGGAAAAAATAGAAAAAAGATAGTACTCAAATATAAGCCGCACCCGTAAAATTGGAGAGAAAAAGACTCTCAAAGTGATCAGCCATTGCAAGAAACAGGCTTTCTAATTAGCACTGTAGCTTTTTTTTCAGGTTACAGGCCTTACAGGATTTTAGAATCACTAAAACCGTAAATCGCTATTCAGTACCGCAGTCTCAAGCACGCAAATCGGCACCCCTAACTCGCAATCGCGCAAATCGGTAGTCATTTTGCGTTTGGGAATAGAAGCCGCACACCTAACAAGCAAAGTTTGCAAATCGGCAATGATTTTTTTTACGGTCGCGAATAGAAGCCGCACCCGTAACTCACAAGCTGAAAAATCGGAAAAAGGTGCGGCTGATATTCGGACCAATACGGTATATATATATATATATATATATATATATATATATACATACACATACACATACAGACACATATACACACAGACACACCTGATTTAGGTCTAACGCTTTTTTTTTTTTTACTAAAGTAATGACTGAAGTATATGTGTGTATATATAATATATATATATATATATATATATATATATATATATATATATATATATATATATATATATATATATAAAATCAGAGACAGTTTATGACATCTACAGAACATTTTTAAATGTCGGAGTCCTTTTAGGTTCATATTTTAGGTTTACACTTTTCATTTTACTATTGTGCACATTTCAGGAGACCAAATCTTCTCGGTGATATTCCTGAGGTTGAAAATTGGTTCTTTTGTTGGAGTGAAAATTGACTTGAAGCAAATGAAAGGTTCACTGCACTTGCATACTAAAATTCGTTTTCATGTCTAAGCTAGAAGCTGTTAGTCAGTTTGGCAGATCTGCTTCTATTGTTCATTACAGTCTCTTGGCTATATCTTTGTAGAGCAATAGAGGTTTTGATCACATTGGGGAAAAAATTACTCAGACTTTCTCCTGTGCTTGAGGTTAGCTATAGATAGGTTATTATGAATCAACCGGAGCATTAAATTGTTGCTATAAAATTGGACTCATTATAAACATGTCCCTTTTCAATACAAGTTTGTTATTTACATCCTCCATAAACTGCTAAGTGTTCTAACTATTTAGGGTCACTGAAGTAGTAACTGGACATCCTTATTTTCTAATGTAAATAATCATAACCCATTGCTGTCTTTTTATTATCAGTATAATGGTGTAAACCGTTCAGCGTTTAGAACTGGAGACATGAGACTACAGAATTTTGTAGAAGCTTTTTTTTATTATGCTTAAATTGTAATTTACAATTTTAAATGTGACCTCTAACTATATGTGGGTATAAAAATACCATCACAAAATTATATATTTTATGTTATATGTTTTTAACCGGAAATTAAAAAACCATGGACAGGTCCAAGACTCTCTGGGCAATGCGATTTTCAAGCTTGCCTGACTGGACCTTGCCACCAAAAGGGCTGCACGCACTGGTCCTTTCTCCTTTTACATATTTGAATTTGAATTGGTTCCAATTAACCACATTATGCCCACTGGCCCAGTATTGTAATTTCCTATAGACTTGCATTAGGGCCTAGTTTTGTACTTGAAAAGTATGATATTAGAAGATAGATACAATATTTTGAAACGTTACATCATTTGTTCCTTGGAGGCATATTCCTATCAGCCAGTGAGCACTGATAGAACTGTATGAGTCATGTAGGACAGCCGGTGAACACGCATACAGCTGTAGGAGTCATGTAGGACAGCCGGTGAACACGCATACAGCTGTACGAGTCATGTAGGACAGCCAGTGAGCACTGATACAACTGTATGAGTCATGTAGGACAGCCGGTGAATACGCATACAGCTGTATGAGTCATGTAGGACAGCCGGTGAACACGCATACAGCTGTACGAGTCATGTAGGACAGCCGGTGAACACGCATACAGCTGTACGAGTCATGTAGGACAGCCGGTGAACACGCAAACAGCTGTATGAGTCATGTAGGACAGCCGGTGAACACGCAAACAGCTGTACGAGTCATGTAGGACAGCCGGTGAACACGCATACAGCTGTACGAGTCATGTAGGACAGCCGGTGAACACGCATACAGCTGTACGAGTCATGTAGGACAGCCGGTGAACACGCATACAGCTGTACGAGTCATGTAGGACAGCCGGTGAACACGCATACAGCTGTATGAGTCATGTAGGACAGCCGATGAACACGCATACAGCTGTATTAGTCATGTAGGACAGCCGGTGAATACGCATACAGCTGTATGAGTCATGTAGGACAGCCGGTGAACACGCATACAGCTGTACGAGTCATGTAGGACAGCCGGTGAACACGCATACAGCTGTACGAGTCATGTAGGACAGCCGGTGAACACGCATACAGCTGTACGAGTCATGTAGGACAGCCGGTGAACACGCAAACAGCTGTACGAGTCATGTAGGACAGCCGGTGAACACGCATACAGCTGTACGAGTCATGTAGGACAGCCGGTGAACACGCAAACAGCTGTATGAGTCATGTAGGACAGCCGGTGAACACGCAAACAGCTGTACGAGTCATGTAGGACAGCCGGTGAACACGCATACAGCTGTACGAGTCATGTAGGACAGCCGGTGAACACGCATACAGCTGTACGAGTCATGTAGGACAGCCGGTGAACACGCATACAGCTGTACGAGTCATGTAGGACAGCCGGTGAACACGCATACAGCTGTATGAGTCATGTAGGACAGCCGATGAACACGCATACAGCTGTATTAGTCATGTAGGACAGCCGGTGAATACGCATACAGCTGTATGAGTCATGTAGGACAGCCGGTGAACACGCATACAGCTGTACGAGTCATGTAGGACAGCCGGTGAACACGCATACAGCTGTACGAGTCATGTAGGACAGCCGGTGAACACGCATACAGCTGTACGAGTCATGTAGGACAGCCGGTGAACACGCAAACAGCTGTATGAGTCATGTAGGACAGCCGGTGAACACGCAAACAGCTGTACGAGTCATGTAGGACAGCCGGTGAACACGCATACAGCTGTACGAGTCATGTAGGACAGCCGGTGAACACGCATACAGCTGTACGAGTCATGTAGGACAGCCGGTGAACACGCATACAGCTGTACGAGTCATGTAGGACAGCCGGTGAACACGCAAACAGCTGTACGAGTCATGTAGGACAGCCGGTGAACATGCATACAGCTGTACGAGTCATGTAGGACAGCCGGTGAACACGCATACAGCTGTACGAGTCATGTAGGACAGCCGGTGAACATGCATACAGCTGTACGAGTCATGTAGGACAGCCGGTGAACACGCATACAGCTGTACGAGTCATGTAGGACAGCCGGTGAACACGCATACAGCTGTATGAGTCATGTAGGACAGCCGGTGAGCACTGATATAGCTGTACAAGTCATGTAGGACAGCCAGTGAGCACCGATAAAACTGTATGTGCTCACTGGCTGACATACATCACTCATACAGCTGTATACGTGCTCACTGGCTAACAGGAATATGCCTCCAAGGAACAAATGATGTAAATTTTCTAAATATTGTATATCTTCTAATAACATACTTTTCAAGTTCATCACTCAAATACAACTGTATGAGTGATGTATGTCAGCCAGTGAGCACTGATACAACTGTGTGAGTGATGTATGTCAGCCAGTCAGCACGTATACAGCTGTACAAGTTATATCTGTCAGGCAGTACAGTCATATTCAGTCATATGCTGCACACACAGAGATTGTCTGTGAGTTTCAAAATAAATGAATATACTTTTACATACAGTAGTTACAAAAGAAACTTTTTTATTTTTTAAGCATACAATTTTAAATGCATGAATAAAACAGGTAATTCAGTTTTCATATGTTTATGACAAAAGGCTGCTTTTACTCCGCCATACCCCACCCAATAAATAGTTTTGACACACGGTTCTGTTAGTCCAGGTTTTTCCAAGGGTAGCAATACCAAAGCCAGTTGTCGTTGCCCTTTTCTACCAGTATCTTATACCTGATCTAATATACCTTGAAGATTATACCTGTGGGGTGATAGCAGGATGATCTTCCCTAATGGACCATATGCAGGAAAATACATTAGTTATTGCAGGATTAAAGAGAAACACAGGTTTTAAATATTGTATCATTTTAAATTTAAAGATAAAAATAATTACATTATCATTAGGATGTTATTAAAATGATACAATAATAAATGAATATCCTACAATAAATTTACATTGAAATGTGCTATTTTTACCTTTTAGTCAACATTTTTATTCCAACAAAACTGAGCATGCTCAGACCCCAGGCAGTAACTGGTTTAGTCAGACTAGTTAATCCATGGGTTCTAAAAAAAACAGTCCTTTTATTTTAACGTTGTTTTACACAAACGGATCTAGAGCCCCAAAGGTTAATCAGCAACAATCTCCCATTAACAAGAGATGTATTTCTCTGTTTTTATTGGGTGGATCAGAAAGGCTCATTGTCAGGTAAAATTTGCAAACTTCAATGTAAATATATTATTTTCCAACGTTAATAATCACTATAATCACAAATGTTGGTTTTGTCTAATCTGATAAAGCCAGACATTCATATTTAATATGTTAACTAATATAATTGAGTTTTAATCTGAATATTATCATTTGTGAGGCAACATTAATGACCATAAAAGGGTGTTCTCTGCCTTTTTGTCCTTTTGATGGTGTTGCATTGCCAGTCCATTAGACATGATCAACATTTGTGATTTTTTTTGTTTTGTTTTGCAACCTTGATTAATTCCTAACAAAAAAGGGTAACATATTTGACTGATTAACAATAGATTTTAGTTATACCATTTTTTTGGAAACCTCTGCTGTCAGGGAATGATTCTCCTGTCATTAAATATGTTGGTCTGAAGGAATCTCCTCTGCCAACCAGTCGAAAAAGGTTCCGAGATACACAGAATAAAGTCATTATCTGGTAATATGATGCCCCCACTGTTGCACCGCTATGAAATATGTTGGCGCTTTGTAAATAAAACATAATATTAATGTAAGGAATATGGCGTGCAAGCGGCTGAGCAGCATCTTCTGTGTTTTGGAACAAGAAAAAGGTTAAGTAGAGCTGCTGCATAAACTGAGTCCAACATGGAGACTCTTAAAGCAAGCAACAAAAGCACAGCGAGTGATATATGATTTATTAGGAATGATTATATTTAATCCCTTTCAGATAACACCTCAGTTGGAATTTCTTGTTACAAGCTATTTTAATGATACAGAGAGTAGATGCCAGGGTGAGCACAGCCTTAGCACTACAGGTTTTCATTTTGTCACATACACTAATCCCCTACCACATGTCAAATTGGGAAAATGTTTAGTTTTGATGTTGTTTGATTCTAACCAGGTTATTTTTATGTCTGTAAACATGTTCTAGACTTTAATTGAAAGCCTACACATATTTAATTTAGTTACGCATAGACTAAGCACACTTGGGGGGGATATACCTGGAAAATACAGTGTATGCATTTGTCAAACATTACAAAATTGTCACAGAACACATATTGCGATTTCAACCAAACAATAATACTTACCTACTGTGGGGATGTATTTGACGGTTGGATTAAATAAATGTTGCCTCTATTGTTCCATGGGGACATCGAGTACAGGGCAGTGTGTGGGTGCGAGGGAGCAGCTTTATTATGTGTCATTACCTTGATGCTGGACAGTATGTGAAACCATAAACATCCAATTCTAATGTGCTAATCAAAGTTGTACTCGTCACAGTCTTAAGAATTCTTCTTGCTAGTTCATCAGTGTAGCTTGGTCTTTATACAATTTCTAATTAAAGGAATATATATGTTTCATGGCTTATGAATGTATATGATAGAGGAGAATCAGTAATTTATGACATCATTTTGCGCATGGAAAAAATCCCCAAAATGAAGAAATGCCGCTGAAAACCCAAGCTAAATTTACATAAAATTCATAATTTATTGTGATCAATCAGTGGCAGCTACAGCATTATTGCAATATCCAGGGAATCAGTCTCTGCAGCAAGGTAGTCTTTTGTTCCCACCACAAGGAAGCAGTTCAGGCTATGCTGCTCTGGATTTTAGCATTGTGCCGCTGTTGATTTGACGGATTCCCCAGACATTACAACAATGCTGTAGCTGCCTCTGATTGGCTACAATGTTTTTTTATTTTTATGCTAATTAAGCTTGAATTTTCAGGGGATTTTAAAGCTTGGATTTTCTTCTCAAAAGTTTAGGGTAAGTTTATTAATAATGTTTACGTTGGGATTTTTCATGCAAAAATTTTTTGCATACACTACTGATTCTCCTCTATCAGATGCATTCATAAAAGTTATATATACCTTTTAATTAAACACTGCAAAAAGACTAAGCTACCATGATGAACTAGCAAGAAGTGACTGAAATAAACCTTAATGGGCTACAATGTCACCTCGATTTTGTTACTTAAGTTGTTCTTATATAGCACGAAAAACTGGCTATATGTTGTATTAACCATGTTTTCTAAAGTAAATCATTCATGAGCTGCTAATAATTGTTTAGGGAACTTGAATACTATATTACCTGATGTGCTGATTAGTCTTTTTTTCTGTGTTGGCAAAAACCATGTACCCCAGGGGTTATGATGCAGTTAGATCCAATCCCCCACCCTTGTCAAAAAAATTGAGACAAATTACCATATGGATCCCCACATTAACATAAAGTAATTACACAGACGTTGTTGAACATTGCTAGCATGACTTAGTAGTTCATTAGTTTGGCTAGTACAATGAAAAGACAATTTTAAAGGTTCTTTAAGATGGCCATTAAGTTGAACCCACCTTGTTGACAATGTCCCTTTTAACTTTTAAATACTTCAAAGAATAATTATCATCCAGTAGTTGTAGAGTCAAATACCATTAAGGAGTTTTAGCATGGCTGGGGTAAGTAAAAGTCCATCCTGATTCTTAATTAAGATCAAGCTTTTAGGTAGATAGAATTAGCTGGCCCTATTCTATTGGCCAATCCCTAAAATTATACACACAGAATCTGTGGCTATATTGAGAGCAGATTTAAATAATCTACTCGCAATCAAATTAAAAGTTACCTGCCCACAATCACTACGGGCCAGTGAAAGACGCAAAATCGCCCTTGGAAATCCATTGATTTTAGCATAGCTCAAAATAATTCAGTATTCTATTAGACCCGTAGAGCTAGCTTGCAAATCAAGTCTGACCCACAACTAAAAAAAGTATAACGTTTCTGTCAAGTACTAAATCAGACTCGCTAGGGCTTTTTCAAACACTTATTAGAGCTGTAACAGCAATTAAACACTTAATGCTGTGCTTTAAAAGCATTAGAATTAATTGAACAACAGTCTCAAACCCACATATATGCAATTAAAAAATAGTATTTTTAACTGTTATTCCTGAGTAATATTGATTCCGGGACTCAAAGGGTTCATAGATATCATGAAACCCAGGTGGACTAGAACAGATGATCTAATGCATTTTATAGATTGCTTGATTACAAGCTCGATTGGCAAATATTACATATTGGCACAAATTAATTCTTAGCCTCTGATTGCAGATTACGTCTAACTTCCATGTTTTACTGACGTCATGATGACGGACTCCTTTACTATTGACTGTGTCTAAGAAGTAAATAATGGGCTTGCTTAAATTATTGTCAGATCATATGATCACGCCCCCTGAAATCAGACCTAAAAAGGCAGAGTTTACGAGTTCAGCCTTGTGGTCGGATTTTGCGAACTGGAGTCAATAAAATACCTCTAAACATTTAATAAAAAAAAAAACACCCACAACCAAATGTATGGGTTTGAGGCATTTGTGAGCAGCTGATAGAATATGGCCCAATGTTTCTATGATAAAAGTAAAAACCTTGAAACTAGAACTATTTTTAATTCTACATCTATCACAAACAATTGATAGCAGCGCGAGGTGATCATGTTCGTATAACTTGAAGGCTTTAAGATGTCTTGGCATTGGTCTATTAGTTGTACAGTAGACACTTGGTAACCTTAGGAACAGCTATATTGCAAAGTAGCTCTTGTCTGTTTGTTGTAATTTAATCAGTGTTTTAAGCCTTTATGCTGAAGCAGAGGGCTTTTCGCTTTGCATATGTACCAGAAAAAAAAGTGACAGAAGGGCTTTAAAAAGTATTAATACTGCAAGACTCCAAATAATTAAAATGCATAAAAAACAAGCAACAGATGGTGGAGCAGTGTTTGAATGGAATTGAATTTTCTATAAATCTCCTGGTTTTCTTTAATATGAAATAGGGCATATATGTTCTGCTTTTGTAAGATAATGCTTTATATTTCCAACCTTGGCAAAAGCAAATATACTGAGGTCCTATAGTATTGCATTTATAGTATTGGTTTATGTAACCATTCATAAACCACTTAAAAATACAAAATATGCAAATAATCTGCTTATAAAGCTGGATTTCAAATAACATAAAAATTGCTTTTCTTCAATAATGCCCTCCTTTATCAAACTTGATCCATACACAATAATGTGTGCGGACTTATGAGAATGAGTTAAATAATAATACATAGAAATAACTTGGTATTTTACTTTGAATAGTGACTTGTAGAGCGCGCGGGGGGGGGGGGGGGGGGGGGAGGGGGGGATCACAGGTCTAATAGTGGAGCTGTGTTAATATGTGGTCATGCATTGACTATAGATGAGTCACGTAGTCCCACAGATTTTCAGCAGGAGGTCTCATATTGCACATTACATCTAATAAATACAATCTACTAAATATTACATTTTACTGTAAGTGACATAATTCCTTACTAAAATCTTAGTCATTTTTATGTCCTAATGCTGAGAAGCGTACATTTCTGATTAGTTGGTGGTTATATGGAAGAGGTGTAGTGTTAGAGCGTTCTTTTTCTTGTTTGTTTGAGAAGTGGCAGATTGCTTTGACTGATTAGTAGGTGTCAGCACTTCTACATTGTTCTCACCCACAAGGTAAAACAGTGCAAAGTGATTGCTTAATTAATGAACTTTGATTGGCAATTCTATCCAATTTTCTCCTGAAGATATCTTGAGAGAAATCAATTTAGGAGTAATTTAGCATTGTGTGCTGTGGCTAGCTGCACAGGCATTACGTGGAAGGACTTGCAAGATTTGCACTTTATTTCCCAAACCTTTGGGCAGAAACTTTTTCTTCCAACAGCCGTTTACCTGCCCTCATTTAACTTTTGTGCAGGCCTCTATTTTTTTTTTTTTTTTTTTTTTTTTTAGTAATCTAGTAGTTTATCACACATACAGGTTTATTTTCTAATTTTAATTGATTTATAATTCCATAGTAGTGGAGCCCAACGTTCCTAGATTTATTATTTTTATATTTTATTTGTACAGCATCATCCTATTTGGTAGCACTAGTACAGCAGGGTACAATATGTACCTTATTGAAGACAGAACCACACATTTGTACATACATATTTATACTGAAAGAGATGAAGGATCTACTGTGGTGAGAATATAATCCAAGAGGTGAAATCTATTGTGTCAATACAGAGGAACACCAGGCAAAACCCCAACTGAAGCTTTTACAATTTAGGATTAGATACTGTTACTGGTATGTAATATTTAAAGCAGAGATGGGAAACCTGTAGCTCAAGGACTAGGTATGACCATCTTACTCTATCGGCAACTCAGTCTTGTAAGGATACTAAATAGGCGTCGCTTTACCCGGCGGAGCCTGGGGTGTCATTGTGTCGGGTGCATGACTTCCGGATGTTTTGCGCTCTTCGGCATTCACTGCGCGGCCTGCAGAAGGAGCCCCACCCTCCCATCCCGTTAGTTGGTTAGGAGAAATCATGTTGGAATTAGGTTTTAATTTTATTTATTTTTTAAATGAAGAAAGAGAATATGTTCAAATGAAAGAGAATTATTTTAAGTTAAAATATACAAGAAAGTTACAGACAGCGGCCTGTATGATGTGTTTGTTTCTATCCCAGTGTTGGCGGGAGTTGAAGCGCCTTGCCCGGTGGACTAAGGGGGCGTGGCCCTACCTCACGGGCATGCTTAAGGTTAAGCATTGAGGCCTTTGGTACGGGCCCAAGGCGTGAGGTAACTAGCCATGGCCGGGCTGCTCCTCCGAGTACGGCAAGATATTGTTAATGATAGTTATTATGTTATAATGTAAATAATAAAAGCTGTGGCCCGTTTTCTCCCATTTCCCTTGTCGTGTCTCTTATTCAAAAGGGGTAGCCCAAATGGATCATGCCTGGGTAAAGTTCCAATTTCTGTATCTCTCTGCTTGTATATTCAGGTTCTCTATGATTGTAAGTTAATGCAATTGACTCCTTCCAGAGAGATATTGCAATCTTTGGACCTTGTAGGACTGATTTAATCACAATGTTCTGATTCCTTGTGACTTCCTATTTTAACCCAGGTGATTTTTGTTTCGCCAGGTGAAATGGTTTTTATAATAAAGAGTAAGACCAAGAAAGAACATGTTTATTAACCAAGCAGCACTGCATGTGGTGCACAAATACAAAAAAAACAACTGAGGTCAGTGGTCTTCCATGTAAACATATGCTTCCCTCCCCTTATGTAAAATGACTAAAAATGAATACGAAAGCTTTCCCTAGAGATCCAACGGTCTTGTAGGTATGGTTAGATGTACATAGTATTGGTGTATGAATGTATGTTAAAATATATTTATATTTTTGTATTCTTCTCATTAAAACAGCTTAGTTCCCTTGAGCTCAAACTATGGTGTGTAGATATGCATACATATGTATACAATTTTCACATCGTATTTCTGTCCCATAACATAAACTCTAACCAAGGTAGTATGATAATAGAAAATTGACTTTGTACTGAAAAATAAAGTGTATAGCTTTAATAGGCATATATAAATTTCCCTATTGGATTAAAACATAGAGCAAATATACTTGGCTCTTTAGATTAGCGAATACCCTTGACAGTGGAAATGTTAAGTGATGTAATATTAATAATCCACATATAGCTGGAACTTTTATTAAAGCAAACTCATCAATATCCTAACATTTATTTTACGGGCTTAACACTTCCCTTACCAGTGTAGCTAGGTATGAGCATAGAATATTGGGCATTCAAAATGGTAATATGACTTTTCATTGAGGTATGTTAAAGGTGTTTGTTTACTGTAAATTGTATTTATGAATGCATGATTTGTAGTCCTTGGGGCTCTTTACTTGTTCTAATATCGAATGCACACAATTTCATTATAGGCTCTAGGCTCTGAAATAGCAATGCTGGGCTAATGTCCAATGTAGGTTACTGGCCTACTGGCCTCTTGGGATTTGCTTCCAATATGCTCCTCTACCTATATGTGGCAAACAATGGCTACAGTCGGGAGGTTATACAGCTCTTTATAGGGCATCAGTGATATCCTTATATTTGATGATCAAAATTGTTAGACCATACTTTCCTTCCAGAAATGCCTCATCTTTTTAGCAAGTAGATCTTTACAAAAAGTCTACCAGTCAATGACATAGGTATCATTTCACTCTGAATTGTATTCTACACCAATTAGTCATCACTCATATTTATTATAATTACAAAAGATAAAATGTGCAGCTTTGAACACCCTCTGTGGACACCCTAAGTTATACGTTTCAGAAGCTACATATGGAGAACTAGGAGAACATTGGCTGTGTAGTGTGGTAGAGGTATATCTCCAGGGAACATCAGATCAGGCCAGAGTGGCATACATAGGCATCTGCTACCTACAATAGAAACACTGCATTTGGGTATGGTTTTCAACCCTATACTACCAAGCCAACAGCAGTACAATGCAGAAATCCACACCGCAATGTCTGAGCTCCTCCTTCCTTCCTTGTGCAGGGGAAACATGACTACATATCCCATAATGCTTTGCTGCAAACTGACTTCCCAGTTTTTGGAACAATGTTATAGCTGCCAGTGACTGTCTAAAACAAATTATGCAGTATATGCTAATTTAGTTAAGGTTTTCAGGGGGTATTCCTCCTAAAAATCAAGGGGCAAAAAACTAAAGATATTTGCAAATGTCAGGGTAAGTTTGTTAGTGTTTATTTGGGGATTTTGTCATGCAAAAAAATGTTTTTATACACCACTGATTCTCCTCTATTGGATGCATTCATAATCCATGACACTTACATATGGCTTTAAATGTGCAAAAACAAGCCCTTAATACCCAATCTATATTTACTCCAGATTCTATTTATTTTTTGTATTAGACACTCCTTGTTTTTGTATAGCTCAAATGAAAATTCTGTATAAGAAATAGATAATAACATGACTTTTTTGAAACTGTCCATAATATTCTAATTACGTCTGAAGAATGGAGAAAGAACCTTGGGCCGTATAAAAGCCCGTTGCAGCACCGGCACACATGCAAAGCCTGCAGGCTTGAAATTCGGCAGAGTTACAGAACTATTAAATTAGCCAAGCCCGCAACAGACGTGACCGACATCCAAACCCGGAAAACATTCTTGCGCACGTTGCATGTGCAGCCATGAACATGATTAATTAGTCAAACCTGTAGTTACGGTTTAGACGGACCCCCAATAGTAAAAGAGATCGTCATCTTTACGTCACTGAAAAATGGAGGTTAGATTTCAATGCCTTACGGGTTTGAATTACAAGTTACGATGAGACCCGCATTCCAGAAATAAGGCAATATTGATAAAGCCGTAAATAGGATATTCTAGTCCATGTAAGTTCCATTATATGTATAAACATATTGATTGCCAGGATCGATAGAACACGGAAATTAAACATAAAAATGTTCATTTATATTGCAGATTTGCGAGCCTGAGAATGTTGTGCTATTAATTTTAATACCTAACATCACTTTCCCTTTAATCTAAAATACAGTAGTATCTTCATATTTGCAGTTACATTGCTACGTATAGGACTTTAACCCCCTTGTGGGTCCTTTCTAGTACCCATAATCTTTTTGGCTTCATTTGTGGTTTACGTCAGAGAATTTGTAGGAATTCAATAGCGATTTGCAAACTTAACATTTACGGGCTTGACAGATCAAAGGGCAACGGAGTTCCGATTTTCGACATCCCGTAGGATTTTACCACCTGTAAACCGCAGATTGTTTGCGGGTAGCTGTAAGAGCCCAATTTAATAGCCGTAAGTCTAGCGGGCTCCATTACGGACTACGGGTTTTTACATTGGGGGAATTTAATAGGGCTGCTAGTCAGTAGTGGTCCTAGACATTGTATAACGGAGGGAAGAAGTGAATAGCAAGGATACATATATTTTATAGTATAGTAAAAGTCTACATATTTTCCTGCGCAGGATGCAATAAATGAGCTTATTGTTTCACACAGCATCCTAAAAGGAAGTCCTCCCTACCCAGAGCGATGTTAGAGAATGGATTCATTCAGAGAGGAAGATAAGAATGTCTGAGAATCCTTACAATGTCTTTATGACATGAAGGCGCTGTGAGAAATAAAATTCTGGGTGCGAAAAATGTCTTTATTCCTTGATAATAAAGTAAATAAACAGTTGGCTATAACTAGTAAGATGGTTTAAATAATGTATAATTAAATGTGCTCAATTGGAAGCTTAAACTAAATTATAGCTTAAATAAAATATGCCATCAAGAAAGCATTCAATAAAATTCCTAACCAAAATCATTTATCTGCAAAACTTGAAATCGTATTTGTGTTGTTTTGTAAAAAAATTATCTGGAAAGCTCAAGGACAAGCCTTCCAAAATTGTGATATCTGTTTTGTTATGTACTGAAATTAATGATCATAATAAATAATGTCCTATTGTTAACAATTCACAAAACACAATAGGAAATGTAGCCGTCTGTCACTGTGGACATTTTTGTATAAAGATTTTATGTTGGACTGTGCAAAATAGAGTCTTTCTAGTGGCTAAGAATGTGGGTGTAACAGACACACACACACACACACACACTTCCAGAAGGCATGACGATTGGCGAAAACAACGAGTACCAAAGTATCCATAAGGTGTAATATAAATTGACTCGTACAGGTCTTAGTAAGCATGACGAGTACCGTGCAAACTGTGAGTGCTGGGGCATTTTTTTCATCAAGACGCGTTGAGTACTGTATTAGACGAGCCTTTTGGTAGACAAGTACTGAGGTACCACTGTATTTATGTGTGTGTGTGTATATATATATATGTATGTGTGTGTATTGTATTTCAAAAAAGGTGTATATATGTAATGACCGATCATGTGACACTTAGATTGCACACAGGTGGACATCATTTCACTAATTATGTGACTTCTGAAGGTAATTGGTTGCACCAGAGCCTTTTATGGTCTTCGTAACAAAGTGGGTGAATACATACACACATGCCAATTTTCTGTTTTCTATTTCTAAAAAAATAGTTTTATGTATATATTTTTCTCATTTCACTTCACCAGCTTAGACTATTGTGTTTTGATCCAACACATAAAATTCAGATTAACAAAACATTGAACTTAAGGCTGTAATATAGCAAAATAGGTAAAAAGTCAAGACAGTGCATGTCTGTGTTTGTGTGTGTGTGTGTGTATATATATATATGTGTGTGTATATATATATATATATATATATATATATATATGTGTGTATCACATATATAGTTGTGAGCGTACGAGTCGTTGCTCACGCTTGCGGGCTCGCGTAGCGAGCCCGCGGCCCTCGCGAAGCGAGGGCCGTGGCTCGCGAAGCGAGCCGCGGCCCTCGCGTAGCGAGCCGCGGCCCTCGCGAAGCGAGGTCACTGGGCAAGGGCCTCAGTTGCTGGCATGGAGCGCCGAAGGCGCTCCATGCCAGCAACTGAGGCCCCTCGCAAAGCGAGGGCCTCAGTTGCTGGCGAGGTCACTGGGCACGGGCCTCAGTTGCTGGCATGGAGCGCCGAAGGCGCTCCATGTCAGCAACTGAGGCCCCTCGCGAAGCGAGGGCCTCAGTTGCTGGCGAGGTCACTGGGCAGGGGCCTCAGTTGCTGGCATGGAGCGCCTTCGGCGCTCCATGCCAGCAACTGAGGCCCCTCGCGAAGCGAGGGACTCAGTTGCTGGCGAGGTCACTGGGCAAGGGCCTCAAACCCTCGCAAAATTCACGTCGCTACTCAAAAAACACGACACAAAAATTACGACACTCGCTAAATTTTACGAGGAACGCAAACAACGTACGAAACACATTACCACACATTACGACCTCGCAAACATCGGACGCAACATGCCGACATACAAACATTTAAAACACAATACATACACACAGCACATACATAAAAAACTTACCTACACCAAGAGGGAGCACCCAGGACCTCAAAAATGCAACTTACACCTCGATTTTACTCGAAATAAAACAGTTTAGAGACTAAAAAAAAATCTAAGCGAGAGAAAAAATGGCCGCCGAACAAAACGAAAACGAGGCTACAGCACTCTAAACTCGCAAAACACCACAAAACACCTACGGATATTCCGATACAGACCTATACCACACATTACTCGCCATTTTACACCAATGCGGAAGTACACGACTACGCTAACGGTTTGGTCTCGCGCACGCACAGTGTTACACTGCACACATTCAGCATGCTTATACAGCAGCTCCACACCACTAATGCTGCAGCAACATCAACACAGATTGCCAGCTCTTCATCACAATGCTTAAAAATAGGTACACTATATTCATTTACTAATTTAGCTACCTTACAATTTCATTGCCGTCATTTTTTGACGGGCAATTCGCTAGTATATATATATGTGTGTGTATATATATATATATATATATATATATATATATATATATATATATATATATATATATATATATATATATATATATGTATATATATATATATATATATATATATATGTATATATATATATATATATATATATATATCTGTGTATATATATATATATATATATATATATATATATATATATATATATATATATATATATATATATATATATATATAATGTAGATAGATGGATATAATTGGTTCCAGAAGGCACGACGAGTGGTGGAAAAAAAACGAGTACCAAAGTTCCCAAAGTTCCCCAGATTGACACATACAGGTCTTAGGAAGCATGGCAAGAACCAAGCAAACTGTGAGTGCTGAGGCATTTTTTCCCATCAAAACATGTCCTATACCGAATTTGACGAGTCTTGAGGTAGACAGAGGTACCGCTGTATGTATGCTTGTGTGTGTGTATATATATATATATATATATATATATATATATATATATATATATATATATATAGATAATCTATATCTGAAACAAAGATAAAATTGCATTATTGGACAAGCATTTCACATAGAGTGATTAGCTTTTGATTACTGAACCTCTCTTTTTCAAGTCAAGAGCAAACACATAACAATATATATGTGAATACTCTGGGTTGGATGCACATAGAGAGAGAAGAGCGAGGGAAAAAAAAATAGAATTTCCTATGCACTATTTGTAACGCAGATATTTATATTTTAATCAAACATCGGCCTTGTTGACCAATAATCTTAACAACTCCATTTTGTTATAGCTGACCTCAGCAGCTCTTAAGGACCGAAACTTACAGCACCGTATTTTTAAAAAATCACAAGTGCCCTCCAGATTCCGACGCACCGTTTGTTACTTTCAGCTCCATTATTTTCCTGTAGCAGCAACTTGGCGGTCCATTACTCTAAATTCATGTAGCGGCAATTTTCCAATATGCAAGAACCCTACTGTTATGAGCAAATTGCACTCCAATGGAGAATGATTTCTCAATCTAATGAAAATGTTCTGGAGGAATCATGTTATAGGTTTTAATATCCCTGGAATAGAATCAGAATCATTTCTGTGCTGGGAATCCAAGTGAAAATGAGCAAGCTTGTTACAAATTCAGAGGGAGTGTTTTTTAACCAGACATTTACTATGTCCTCAAGACCATTAAGCAATTGCAGCATAATGAGAACAGCTCTTAGCTTAAACAAGCATGCTAATATTTCTTCTGCAAATCGTTTAAGGTAACCCACTTGCTGATATTTTCTACTTTTGCTCTTGCTTTGTTATCTCAGGGTTACTTCGATCTAACAGTACCAGCTTATACCTCGTTGCAAGACTGATGAAAGAAAATGCCAGTAAACCCTTGTCGTTTAAAGAAATCCAATGTTCTGGCCTGTAAAAGCCAAGGATTACTGGTCATAAATTTAACAAAATATACTTTTTTGAAAAACTAAAATTGAAAATAGGGAATATGTTCCTAGAAATTGAGAAGAAAATACAGCCTGTAAAGGAATTGATTTTATATGTAATTATGCTGTCGTTGATTTGACCATTTTAGTTTCTAGTGATTTTGTTCCTGAGATCGAAGGAGACACTGCATGTATGAGTTACAGGGGGGCAGACCTTTGCTTGATTATTTGGAAGGTTTCAGTAAGCACAAACAGCTTTTAAGCTCTTTTAATGTCAAAATAAACTACCTGGGTGTTTGTTTGCATATCTACACATAATTTTATTAACAATGGGGAACCTTCCATATCCCTTTAAGAGGAGCAAAGAAAGCAAATATAATTGTCACTATATAAATCCCTTGTACGCCCTCATTTGGAACATGGAGGACAATTTTGGGTACCTCTTAATAAAACATATACATTTAAGGGCTGGAAAAAGTACAGAGAAGGATACATTCAGGGTCAATACAAGGCTTTAACAACTAGACTTGCCAAGAGGTTTTCAACTGACCAGAGGACATCCCTTGAGGTTAGATAAAGGATTTCACCCTAAAGAAAGAAAAAGGTTCTTCACAGTAAGGGCAATGAAAATGTTGAGCTCTCTACCAAAGGAGCTTGTGATAGCAGATTTGATAACTTTAAAAAGGTGTTGGATATATTTTTGAATAAAAAGGGCTTTTAGCATTATTTTAGATAACATAATAAGGAGTATTGATCCAGAGAGTAATCCAATTGCCAGTATTTGTGATGAGGAATGATTTTTTTTCTCTCTCCTAATGAGACAATTGGCAAAGTTTCAATGGAGGTGTGTTTGCCATGCTCTGGATCAATTAACAATTAATCCACATATTACAAGGATCAGATGAGATCTTCAAAGGTTATACTTAATGAACTATAAGTCACCATCAATTACTGTGTTTATTTGATTTCTGATGTCAATAATGGCTAAGACTATCTTTTTATTGTAAGGGCAAGCGTGCTGCACTTTTTCAAGGTGTTTGAATTTATATTAAGCATTTTTTTTTCCTCTTTTTTTTTTTTTTATCTGAGATGCAAGAGCTTCCCTAATATAAGCTTTATAAGTAACCTCCAGACGTGGACTCCTTGCTCACTGTGCCTTAGGGAGTATGGGCTGCTATTTCTCCTGTTCAGTGTAGAATTGCCTGGTATTTCGGGGCTGGGTCACTCTTCTGAGTGGGACCAGACTGATATATTATAAGATATTTCTCCCTGTGAAGGGCACAAGTGAGCTAAAAGAGTCAGCTCTCTGAGTAGGTACTCAGATTTACAGGACAAATCTACTTGGGTATTGTTGTTTTTTTTATTAGTGGCCCACAAAATTGCAGGCTTCAATTCTGGTTTATTGTTATTATTACAATAGTTTTAAATTTCCACGCGATTTTGATATGCAATAGAGCAAAATAGGGTAGTTAAGTCGCCATCAAAAAGGAGGGGGAAGAATCACATTGAATACTTGTCAATCTGCGGGTTGTCGTCAAGCTTGCGGCCCATAGGGCCGTAACTGAGAGCCTTGCAAAGCGAGCAGTTAAGGCACGCGGGACTTAGGATGCAATGAGCACCAAAGGAGCTCATTGCACTGCGAGCCTTGCGAAGGGAGACGAGCAGTTGAGGCACTTGGGATTTAGGCTGCAATGAGCTGGCGCTCATCCCGAGACACGCGGGACTTTGCAAAAATTACTGGCCATATGACTTAGCACTCGAAGCACGTAGATGGACTGTGTAGATCGATTTTAACTGCCGAACCACAGACCTGGAGAAACATGCAAAAACACGCAAATATGCCTCAAATTCACTTACACACTCACACACAGCAAAGGGGGGAGAGCCAAGGAGACTGTGAGTGACATTAGAAAGGTAATTTGAGGCATATTTTGACTTTTTTCCTGATTGAAAATTGCAGAAGCGAGGAAAAAAAAATGACTACCGGAAAGCCACTCATTGCAGGGCTCGCGATGAGCGCCAAGAGGCTCGCGATGAGCGCCAAAGATGCTCAGCATGGGGCTCGCGATGAGTGCCGAAGGTGCTCAGAGGAGCTATATCCTTGCATATTGTGGCAAACCGCATTGCCAGGCTTCAAATGTTATAGCCGTCATTTTTGAGGGGCAAGTCGCTAGTTGCTAATATAAGTCAATAATTGTTATGGAATGATCTGGCCAGGCAGTAAGAAGAATATTTTTATATTAGGGAAGACAATGTTCAAAGATAACCAGTATGGATGGATGAGTGGGGTGCGTGAGTAAAAGGAATCTAATCTTTGCTTGTCTGCTGATCCCTCCAGGCACCAGCCATGTCCTATTGGTCTAAAAACGTGTGAGGCTTGAGAGATATGCTTTTAGGTTTCTTAAAGAAATCCGCATTTTTGAATGGTAAAATGTTCTTGTTTTTTTTATTCTATTTATAATAAAAAGTACACATGCATTCCAATGCTCCTTCATTTAAAAAACAGAAACCCAGGCTTCAGATTGACTAAAATGAAGAGGTTTAAAGCATATAGCATATAAATGTTAATGTGTCCATTGCAACGGCACAAAGCTGTCACCTGCATTGAGAGGTATTTTTAGATGTGAGCGTTTTCTCTTCGCTGTTTAGGCCCATGATCAATGTAAGTAAATTACGTAAGTGAATTGTTTATGGATATTGTGATATGGATTGGCATTTCCCATTTTTGTTATGGAGGTAAAAGCTCGCTGGCAGCATTTTATCCAGAGGGAGCTGCTGGCAGTGCTTAGGCCTGGCTATCTGCCCCATTCAGTTTTTCACTGCTTTGTGTTATCAAGCTTTTAGCAACAGCAACAATAATATAAATCACATTTGTTGCTATGTAAATGTAATAATGCACAGGCCCATGAACCTAACACATTTATCAGTGGTACAAGGCTGCAGAATGAATAAAGCAAAAACAGGTAAAGCATTATGGGTAGTTTAATGGTATCATTATGTAATTCACGAGATTGATAGACATAATACTACAACGCAAAACTAATTCTTATTGTAAAATGACAAGATAATTAATACGGTTCTCTCCTTTTCTAGTTAATGTTAGCAATATATGTCTGTGCTTGTCTTATTTATTTAGCTTTGTGACTTCTATCTACATTTGTAATGTAAAAGAATACATATCACAGAGCAAGTGGAAAAATGTTCCAGTGTTGCAACAATATTCTTTCAAACAAAGAGCCGTATTCTATAAGAAGCCCGCAAATTACTCTAAACCGTCATTTTGGCTGCGGGTGTTTTTGATTTTTTTCTCTAAATGTTTAGATGTATTCTATTGACTCAAGCCCACAATTTTCCTGCTTAAGCCTACACTCATAACTCCTGCCTTTCTAAGTAAGATTTCATGGGGCGTGATCATATGATCTGACAATATTTAAGCAAGTCCATAATTTACTTCTTAGATCCAGCCAATAGTAAATGAGACCGCCATCACGATGTCAGTAAAACATGGAAGTTAGACGTACTTGCAATCTTAGAATTGCTTAGAATTTATTAGTAATAATAGTCGATCAGGCTCGCAATCTATAAAAGTTATTATATCATCTGTTTTAGTCCATGTGGGTTTCATGATATGTATTAACCCTTTGATTGATATTACTCCGAAATAACATGTAAAAATATTTTTTTATTGCATATTTGTGGGTTTGAGACTGTTGTGCAATTAATTCTCTCTTTCCATGCTTTCCCATGCTTTTAAAGTACATTATTGTGTGCTTAATTGCTTCTACATCTCTAATAAGTGTTTGGAAAAATCCTTGTGAGTCCTATTAAGTACTTTTTTCGCCAGCAGGTTAGACTTTTTTTGCGAGCTAGAGCTACGGGTGTAATAAAATATCAATTTATTATTTTGAGCTCGTAATATTTAATCTGTGCTAAAACCAATGGACTTCTAATGCCAAATTTGCGTCTTTGGATGGCTCATTGTGGTTGTGGGCAGGTAAATCATAATAGTAGCTAATAGAATATGTGGCAATATTAAGAGCGATTTTAAGTGTGTATAAATGTACGAATTGGGCAATATAATAGGGCCCAAAGTCTTTATTGTCATGTGCAAAAGCTAGAACTGCAATTTTCTTGGACTGATACATTAGAATTGATTACCAACCAGTTTGGATGTCTTGCATAATTCCCAACAGTCCCACCTTTGGTATGCCATAATTTCCGGGAAAATAGCTTTCATCATATTGGCCTCTCAAATGTCCCTCTTTTTTAAAGAAAGTTTTACATTTAAGGACAAACCCATGTTTCCAGCCCTGACCATGTCCTACTTTCTCTGGTTCTTTCTGCTGTTTTCTCTCAAAGTGAAATATAGAAAGCTGGAGTGTCCATTCTGCTAAATATGTTTGTATGGAGCATTTTGCAGATATCACGCATATGTATCTCTAAAACTTAGCTTATACATAATATAGAATGGTGTTAACATTGCCAAATAGTGTTTAATATTATGGTATTATGGTTAGTTTTAATAGTCTAATCCTCTAACTTGTCTTTCTGTTGGAGAACGAACATTGTTCAAGGGCATGTATGGATTGTGATCATGAATACCAGTTTAGTGTGAGAAAGGCACACTTGTGCATCACTTTGCTAATACTTCAATTTCCTATGTTGTTTTTTGCTAATTCCTTTTAAGATTGCTCATCATTGAGGTATTCACATGTAGGATGTAACACATATTGAATATGTTAAGTCAGTTAATCTATTTACTAGTCCCACCCATTGGTATGTCACATATGGTGTTGGAGTCTTTGTCTGTGAGCATAATGTTCTCATGAAATCCTTCTGGGCATTTGAAGGTAGTCAGAAGAGTGTGGAAACTAGGCTATTTCAATATGCTTGTCAGCTGAACAATGTATCTTCACAAGGTACACCCTTTTAGACATGTTTGCCAGGATTGGTCCCGAGGGGCTGGATCCTACTCACATTTATTGAGTATTCGGGGCAAGGAAATAAAAATGATTGAGCCACTGACGGGTAAACCTGAGCTCATGGTTGGTTAATCTAAAAATGTGGCCTCCTTCCAGTCCCAGATGACTAATGTTGAATAAGCTTGATATAGTTCTGTATGCTTATAACTGGAAGAGAATCACAATGGGTTGTGGTGAATGAGGTGGCTGGATCACAGTGGTTTTAGGAGGAAAAAAAATAATTTTGATAAAGAAGACTTTTTATTCTGTAAAGCTAAATGAAGTCTAGCTTTCAGAAAAGTTAATGGATAGTGACGTTTTTCTGAGGGACTGCTCCATCCAGTCTTAAATTATTATTTTATTTTAATAAATCCGATAGGATCTATCTTGGTGTTCATGGTTGTTTAGTCGAGGAGAATGTGGCAACCTTATTAATCATACTTTGTCATGCACTCAATGGAAAGCTGAAATGTATGCAAGCATACATATTGGTATAACGAAGAAGAATTGAATAAAGGCATATTTGAAAAGACTTTTAGAGTGTTCTTAATACTTTCTAAGATTTCAAAGTAGAATTCCTACAAAATGAACATTGCATTGGAAGCAAATGAATTGACAGCTGGCATGTAGTGAAAAATAAAACAGTTTTATAACAATTTATATAATATGTGTCTGAAGTGTCCTTTCTACAACATGTGTCAAAAATCTACAGATTCTTTCCTATGAATGACTATTGACCTTGCCGTAATGGTGCAGAAAAAAATACATGGCCTTGAGTCCTCGGGCCCTGGGAAAAAAATGTAATGATGCTTGACAATTAGTGTTCACTTTGGAGCTATAAACGGAGAAATTTGAGAATCTTTCTGATTTTAATATATGTAAATTTGCAATCTGAGAACATAGAATGCCTAAGGCATCCTTCCTTGACCAGCAATGTCTCTGTCATTAAGGTGTAATAGACGTGAACTTGGGAATTACAGTGCACATGAAAAATTGTGCTTCATTTGAATCGATTTAGATGCATTTTTAATGAGGTTAGATGCATTACATTGGTAAGTCAATTCTTTTCTTTGTATCTCCTAGAAGCGTTGGAATTGCATAGCTTTCAAGAGTGTTTTAACCACTTGGCATCTGGACCTTTTTCCACTAGTAAAAGTATCTATTGTTGAATGCACTTTAATAAACTCTATGGAAAACCTGCAGTATGATCTATGTGCAATGCTATTGAAAAGTATTCCAGCCTTCAGGGTCATACAATAGCACCACACTTAGTAAAGGGAATTAGCAAATAAATGGAATTGGATGGCTCTTAGGTGAAGAGTATTTCACTTTACCACATAAGTCCAGAGTTAGACTGATCTCCAATTAAACTACCTCCTGAACAGTACAATTTCAAATGCTCAATAGCCTATTGCTGTGTTAACTCCTTTGTGAGTTTTGCAGCCCGGCTTTCAGAGCCGTATATATGCTCTTATTATAAGCCTCATTAGAAACTGACCATTCAAGAGAGGTTTAGAGTTTAACTGGATATATTAGTAATTGGATCTCATGGGCACAATATATGATAAACAAAATGCTTAGTTTGGCTTTAACTTGCTATTTTAATTCTGCATTCTTGCAGCTTTGGACAAGTTCATGTAACTCTTAGAAAGTGAAAATAAGTGTTTTTTTTTAATGAGAATTTTATCGGCCTCACAAATATATACATTAGGTATTTAGCTTTGTAAATTTGAAGGCTCCTAACTTGATATTGACGTTTGAGATAAACCGAGCACTTTTAAGGAGCTTGGACAAACGTATTCATAGGAATGATGAGCTTTCAAGAGTTGCACCTCTCTTTATCAAGTCGGAAGCAATACTGAATAAAACAAGTGAGAGAGCATAGTAACAGAGCAGAGATTCAGAGTTGGACACAGACAGGCATCATTACTTCAATACTTTATCTATCAGGACAAGTTGGAGATACGGAGTCTCTGCTTACTGTGCTCTTGCTTGTTCTATTCAGTATTGCTTCTGACTTGATAAAGGGAGATATTACTTTCAAAAGCTTGTCATTCTGACTAATATGTTTATCCAGTAAAAAAGGTATCACTATATACTGCAGTACTCTGATTATTCAAGCTACTACCACTACATAGCGGCAAATTGCGAAACTGCGCATGAGCAGTTGAGCATGCTCATTTGCCACATGGCATGAGGACGCGACGCAGTTACATATAGTTTGCCGTAGAGAGGGAGAGAAAGAGGGGAGGGGCAGAGAGATCGAGGGAGCGAGGCAGAAAGGGAAGGAGACAGAGAGGGAGCTAGAGGGATGGAGGGAAGCAGGGGGGAGGCAGAGGGTGGGAGAGAGAGAGTGAGAAAGAGGGGAGAGAGCGAGAGAAAGGGAGAGCACGCAGAGCACAGAGATATGGCACAAATCTAGACAGAGAGGGCACACAGAGAGATAGAGGTGGCACAAATAGAGAGAGAGAGGGCACACCAAGAGACGGGGGTACAGAGAGGGCACTCAGAAAGATAGACAAAACAGACAATTGAACAGAACATATGATACCGTCATTTATGACTGGCAAGTAACTAGTAATAAATAATCTACACTATGATGAAAGCCTGAGATGTGTTGTTTTTTTGTTACCTTGCATCTTATATGGGTACTTGGGAGGAAACTCTGTTTCCATACTGCCTGTAAGGTGCTGCTTATTAATCTACAGCCTTATTAAATTGTGATCTGAACAGGGCTCTATATAAGCACATAGCATATATTTTTTATAGAAGTTTTTAGTTAGTGAACTTCTATCCAAAAACAAGGTATTCACTAACTAAAAACTTCTGTAAAATATGCTATGTGCTTATATAGAGCCCTATTCAATTGGCCGAATCACAATTTAATAAGGCTGCTAATTTTTTAAGTGTCATTTACTTCCTCTCATATTTATAAACTGCTAATGTACTGCAGTGGATCTCCTTGTAAGCATCTGTTTTTTGAACCTTTATCTTCTGTTCTAGTGGATAAGTCTAACAATTAAATGACAACTTTGCAGTATATTGATCAGTGTCCTTGGTTGTTCAATGAAAATGTTTTGTCTGTTTTATTTTACCTGACACCAGTCTCTCAATATATAGGTGGTGGGATTTTTTGATAGAGTGAATATAGCTTTTGGATTTTAAAGATAGAAGATCCCAAATTAAAAGGAGATTGTGTAAAGAGGAAAAGTAATGACTTCAAATTGAAAGCAAACAGAAGGACGGTTCAAACCCTGGAGTTGTAACTCAGCCAGAGGGATTAGCTCAGTTGATAATTATCTGAAATAAAAGAGCTGATTGTGAGGGGATTAGCAGAGAAAGATGACCTGATATCTATCAGAGCATGCATTTTTTATTTAATGAAACTGAAAGCAATTACTCACTTAATATGTATACTTGTAAAATACAGTGCTTGATGTGCCTTTGCATTTAAAGTGTGTTTTTGTTTCTGTTGCATTTATATATATATATATATATATATATATATATATATATATATATATATATATATACTAGCGAATTGCCCATCAAAAAATGACGGCAATGAAATTATCAGGTAGCTAATGCTGTTTGGTGTGTAATAATGAAATATATAATACATTAATAAATGAATATACTTTACCTATTTTGAAGCATTGTGTTGAAGAGATGTCAATGTGTTTTGATGTTGCTGCAGCATTAGTGGTGTGGATCTGCTGTGTAAGCGTGGTGAATGTGTGCAGTGTAATACTTTGCGTGCCCGAGTGCAAAGCGTTAGCGTAGTCGTGTACTTCCGCATTGGCGTAAAATGGCGGGTAATGTGTGGTATGCATCTTAGCGGAATATCCGTAGGTGTCTTGTGGTGTTTTGCGAGTTTCTGGTGGTGTTTTGCATGTTTACAGTGCTGTAGCCTCTTTTTCGTTTTGTTCTGCGGCCATTTTTTCTGTCGTTTAGCGAATTTTTTAGTGTCTAAACTCTTTTATTTGGAGTTACTGTAAATTAAGGTGTAAGTGTCTTTTTTGAGGTCCTGGATGCTCCCTCTTGCTGTAGGTCAGTTTTTTTATGTATGTGCTGTGTGTATTTATTGTGTTTTGAATTTTGCAATGTTCACGAGTTGCGTCTGAGTGTTGCGAGGTCGTAATGTGTGTTAACGTGTCTCGTATGTTTGCGTTGCGAGGTAAAGTTTGCGAGGGTCGTAGTTGGTGTGTTGTGTTGTTTGCGTTGCAACGTAAAGTTTGGGAGGGTCGCAGTTGCTGGCAAGGAGCGCCTTCGGCGCTCCATGCCAACAACTGAGGCCCTCGCCCGCGGCTTTGAGGCCCTCGCACAGCGTGCCACGGCCTTCGCTACGCGAGCCCGCAAGCGTTAGCAACAACTCGTACGCTCACAACTATATATGTGATATATATTATTGTATGTGCAATAACATAGTAGTTATTTAATTTTAGAAATATAAATGTGCTTGAAATATATTGTTAGATAATCTAATGAAATCACAATTGAAACTGACAATATTAGTCATTGATATACACCAGAATCATGACTCAGAAAGGTATGGAGGCACATATATCTGTAGGACACTGTGAAGAAATGAAAATGAGAAACAGTAAATTAAAGTCTTTAATGGAGGCCACTGCAGTTCAAGAAAAGGCACCTGTTTGTCAAGTTTGTACCAAAAAATAATAATAGCAGCAGTGTGAGCCATGCATATAAAACACTTTAGGGAAAATCTGACATTTGTGATTACTGTTATACGTATAGGAATCAGTAGAAGGAGGGAACAAAGAGCATTTGTTAATATAATTGAATGAAATTGAAATTGACACCCCATCATTTCCCTTCACTGCCCAAAAGCAGACTCCTTGCTTCAGGAAATGCAACCATATCACACAACTTCTACACGCAATTTCTGTGTATTATGGATTCACAGCAAAGGCATCAACATTTATTTGTTTCTAATTAGAAGCTAGATGTATGACTTTCTACTGCTTAGTTATGATTTTATTTAGGCCTAATATATATATATATATATATATATATATATATATATATATATATATATATATATTTATTTAAATAGGTTCAACATGATAACACTGGCTCGTACATTCAGTGTCTGTTAACCTGGATCCACAATGTATCCCAAAACACAAGGATATGTAGGCTTTTTCCGAAATTCTAGCCAGTTGATGATGTGCCATGAGTATTAGAAGGAATCATGACTTATTCAGTAACATATCTATGCAGTAAACAAAATACCAAAAATTAAGATGAAAAGGAGCAGTTAATAACATGTCTACAAAATGTGTCCAAATCAATATTTCCTTCAAATGTAATTAAAATATTTTCCTGAATTAATGTCAGATATACACGTATATAGAATACACTGGATATGCTAATGTGGTTCCAACAAGCAAAGAACAAAGTGATTGTTGATCATAAAGTAAAGAATATTTTTTTGGCTTAACAATAGTAATAGATGACTTCTTCTATTGCTGCAACTAACATCACCATGTCTTACTACACATACAGCCCCATTAAATTTGGGCTACGTGTTATATCGTAGCTCGTAACATAGGTCGCAAGACTTAAGGCTATTAAATTAGCCTCTTAAAGCATCCTGCAGATGACTTGCGTGTAAAAACACTCCAAGGCCAAAAAAAAGCCTACGGGTTGAGCAAAGTTGAACTTTGTGGCCGTAAATCATTTGATCTGTCAAGCCCGTAACCACTACCATTCTAATCATGCAATAAATTGCAACAGAGCCACTCACGAGCAAGCCTGTAACCGGTAAATGGAGCCCAAAGCCCAACGAGTGCTGGGGAGGACCCGCAAGGTGGGTAAAGTCCAATATGTAGCACTTGAACTGTGAATAAAAACACACAACTGTACTCCTATTAAAAGGGAAAGTGATGTTATGTCTTAGAATTAATAGCACAACATCCTGAAGCTCGCAAATCGGCCCAGAAAAATACTTTATTTCATGTATAATATTTTAGTTAAATCGATCCCAGCAATCAATGTGTTAAAACATATACTGTAACTTGCATGTGATAGAATATTATATGTACGGCTGTATTAATATTGCATTATTCTGGAATGTGGGTCCGATCGTAATTGTAGCCTGTAGCACTTTAAAATCTAACCTCCCCTTTTTCAGTGACGTAATGATGATGATGATCTCTTTTTCGATTGTCTCCGTCTAAACCCGTAACTACGGGTGTGACTAATTGATCCTGTGCAGGGCCGCAAATCCAACGTAAAATGATTGAGTTACGGGTTTGCGTCTCAAGCTCGTAACTCGTAGACCATTTTAATTAAATAGCACCGTAACTCTACCAGATTTCAAGCCCGCAGCAAATGCGGGTCTTACATTGCCGATACGAGGCTCAAATTTAATCTTGCTGAATGTTCTTTTCCTTGCTCAAAACTCACATATTCTCCATATGAATAATCAGAGAATTGCAGTATATAGTGATACCTTTTTTATTGGACAAACATATTCATAAATATGAATATGTTTGTCCAATATAAAAGGTATCACTATATACTTCAATAATCTGATTATTCATCTGGATTTCTGGACACTCACGCCTACCTCTCTCTTCATATATTCTCCATGACATCTTCAACTCCAAATCACCTCCTCTCTGCCCACACACCATATATTTTAAAACTCTTTGATCTCAGTCCAGCATATGGTTAAAAGTACATTTATATCCCATAGCCTCTTCTTGTTGGATTGTGTTATAATGTTCAATTGTCACATCTCTACCTTTTATAGAAGTAACACTTACTCTTTTTCCATACCATTGAATGCATTGTGTATTATTTTGAATACTTATATCCATTTTTTCCAGTTTGTGGTCGGTTACACCCAGATCTTGCTTTACCAAGTAATTTAATGAATGTGTTCATCTTTAATCTCAGCCCCCTCCGTCACTCCTCCTCCGATTGTTCTGCTACATCGATGCCTTCCTTTTCCAACTTACTTCATTGATTCTTATGAATAAATATGGCAGACGGAGACAATGTAATGTGTTTTGTTTTGAGGTATTAATTTCTTCACACATCATTGATGACTTGGTAAACACAATTTTGTGGTAGTAAAGCAGTTTAGAAATACACATTTGAGCTACGCCTGATGGGTTTCTATAATGTCTTGTATCTGAGACAAGGAAAAATTGCAGTTCAGAATGTACTAATATACTTCAAATTATGTTCAGCAACTTAAAGCAAGTAAATTCTGGGGGAAGAAATTAAAATGTCATTCGCTGTTATTTCAAATGTAGTAGAAGGGAAACAAGGCTATTGTCATAAATTAAAAATGATTTACAGCTCATTTGACGTGCGGGTCATACTTTGTACAATATTGCTATGTGCTGCTTCTTTATAATTAATAATCTTGTAGCTTAAGAAAAACAGCACATTTTGTAAAGTATGTAACAAACACAATTAGCAGCTGACTAAGCTATAAATAAAAAGCATTTTTAGAGAAAATCAACATTTTCTGAAATGTTATAGTATTCTGTCTTGTCTTGTGTCAACACTTCTTGATAGCTAGAAGCTTGGGGTGTGATTATATTTAGGTAGGGTTCCTTGGTAGTACAGTGGTTAGGCTTCGGTGCTTTAACAGTCGCCGGCACTCCACCAACACAGGCAGCAGTGGCGGTGAGGATCCGCTAGATGTTGATAACAAGATTTTGCTGCTGATGTCATAGCTTTGGGGTTAGGGTAAGGGTAATGGTTTAAGCTTGGAAATTGTATATGATCTCAGCAGTGCTTACAAACTGTGTACAATTTTGGCAGCGCCATCTAGCAGCTCCTTGCTGCAACTGCTGCCGGTGTTCTCAAACCAGGAAAGATCCTGCATTAACTGCTGCGACCTGGGTTTGATTCCAGGCAGGGAACCAAGAGGTCACACCACCCTGAAACCAAGCAAGGTTTGGCCTGGTCAGTACTTGGATGGGAGACCACCTAGGAATACCAGGAGTTGTATGCTGTGGCCCACTGGAGAAGCAACTGGCAACCCACTCCAGTATCTCTGCCATGAATACCAAGTGGATCAGTATGATGTATTGCAGACCATGAAGTCAGACACAAGTGAACAACAAACACACACACACACATATTTAGCTATCAGTGGGAGAAAAGGGGAGAGGGAGGTGGATTTGTTAAATAATTGGATCTCTCAAAATTTCACTTCTCCCATCCTACTCTCATGTTCAGATGTAGGCAAACCTTGTTCTTAACACCCAATGTTCACCAAAGCATCATGGATGCCCTAAATGTCGGCGCCATTATTTTTTTCAACAATAAAAAATGTTGTATTGTTATTAAACAGAGGAAAAATGTCTAAAGCAGGGAATAGTTAATAGGGGAACTGAAATCTAAATCTGGCCTATCAGTTAATTTCTTGTATAACTAGGGTATATAGGGCAGGAACTCTGTAAAACAAAGTAAAAAAGATATGATTTTCTTGTATTAAAAGCAATATTGGGGGACAACTAAAATGAGTAAGTATAATAATAAAAACATTATTAATAAAAACAATCTATTTTCTGCAACATCCAATATATTCTTTCTTTTTAATAATAGTAGTTTTTATTTTTTTTTCCGAAAAGACACAGTTTGCATTCCTTACTTAGCTTTTATTTATTTATTCATCAGTCTCCTCTTGATAGAGATTGCTTCTTCTGCAAAATAGTTCTGTTACTTCAGTTTTAATTTATGTTTTCGCACACTCTTGAACAATTTGCACTTTGTCCTCATCACAGAAACATAAAAGGAAAGTTATTGAAAAATAGGATGGAACATAAAACATTGTGGTCTGCAGATGATTTTGAGTCAACACCAAATTCATTTCTGCCAGACAAATTTAATTTTAATTTTTTTCATTTTTTATCTCAAATTGATCACAAAAAATAGAGACTTTCAGTTTTAGAGATTTATCTGCTTCCCAACTGAAGGAAAATATTGCTTTCCACATTTTTAGGCTCATACTTGTTCTGTCATTCTGATGTTTGCCTTGAAAAGAAGTATTTATGTGTTAGTTATTCAATTTGTTCAATGTTTGTTAAAAAAAAAAATAGTACATTTGTGTTAAACAGTTACAAACTCTGCACTTTGGGAAACTGGGCGTGGACATGCAAATTAGTCCACAATGCATGTTCACTATTTAATCCAATGCCACATTGTAGCATATGCCTGCTGTATAACACAGCTTTCATGCATAGCATAGGATTGACTTAGATGGGTTAGGACACCTGCCCATAGACAGTTACTGTTTAGATCTTCAATGGATCTCATCATGTGGAGCTGGTACATAACTTGTGTTTATAATATAAAGAAGACACCGATGGGATTTTGAATGTTCTCGATTTTGTTGATCCATGTAAAGGATCACTATATTGGAAAAATTAATTATGATCTTTTTAGTTTTACTTTGGTTGTTATTGTTTAGTTGTTATGTCTTGTCTGACTCTCTGTGACCATATGGCCCACAGCACGTCCGGTACATCGGTCAGTCACTGGCCCTCTGAACTCCATCAAGTTCATGTACATTGCTTCAATGACCTCATTTATCCATCACCACCTCTGTTGTCCCCTTCTTTGTGTGCCTTCAATCTTTCCCAACAACATAGTCTGCACTATAGTATGTCTTCTCGTCATAGTATATCTTCTCGTCATATGACCAAAATATTTGAGCTTCAGCCTCATGATCATACTTTCCAGTGAACAGTTTGTCTTTATTTCCTTAAGTACTGATTTATTGGATTGTTTTGTAGTTCAAGGACTCTACGCAGTTTTGTCCAACGCCCCTATAGTGAAAAAATGAGCTATGGCCCTTTTCAGTTTTTCTTACATCTGCAAAATGAATGCCAGATAGATCTATCTAGCTATCTCTCTTATTAATAAAAAAGAACATAACACAGCTGAGGTCAAGTTTGAGATCACTATACTGTGCATTTAAAAAATGCTCGGTTGAAAGAAAACAAAAACAAGTCCAGAGTCTTAAGACGGAAAAGTGAGAGAATCACAAGTTTTATGATACTCCTAGCTTATGAAATATAGATAGACATGAATGAGGTTTTAATCTGTTACTAGTTATTGTGGGGACATTGGTCTAAACCCTGTCTAGTGTCAAACTGCATTACCGGATAACCCTCAGTAAATTACCCACTGGTTGGAAAAAAAATATTCACAAATTCCAAACTATGTAACCCATTCACAGTGAGTGTAGTCATGGGAACCACTTTAACACAGCAGGTCTGCAACCAGGGTTGTAGGAACTGGGGGGGGGGGGGGGTTTCAAAAAAAGTTTTTGAGGGGCATTGCCACAATGGGCCCCCACAGCAGGGCCCTGGGGCATTGCATCCAGTGCACCGGTAGTAGATTCACCCCTGCTCCTTGTCCTGGGAGTAGAGTTGAATGATCCTCACCCCTACCCCGATTTTTAGGGGGCCTCCTGCACCCATGTCTGCAACCAAAGGAAACCCGACATTCCTTTCTAGACACAAGCTGGTCTCTGACTACTATATAATACCTCTGAGCCAGAATGCCCCCCACCCCCTTGATGACCTTACAAGGGGTAGATAACTACTGGACATGAAAAGCTGATGTTTTAAATGTAACTATATTTTTTTATGAATGATGAATACATCAATCTCCAGTTAAGCTATCACAGTGGTATTTTACGTTAAATGTGTGAAAGTAAGTGAGTGTGAAATATTAAACCCCTCTTAGTATTTTGTTAATAAACAATACTGTCTTTTACAATTCTGATCTTATGTCTAACATGCTTTCTTATTGATGCTCTGTGTTAGAAGAAAAATGCCTTGTGTACCAGATCTGTGTGTAACACTTATATTTCTCTATTAAGGAACCACTGAAGTTCAGGAAGAAACTTTACCTTTGTGAAGTATGTAACAAACTAACATTAGCAGAAATGTAAAGCTAAAAATGTTAATTCTCTTAAAAAAAATTATATTGAGTATTCCATCATGTAATGTTATCTAAAAGTGGAAGGAGGAGTGGGTGAAAGGAAAGAAGAAGCAGGAAGTGGGATTTATAAAATGTCAGTATAGATTATGGTTTATGGTTCCCATATGTTTTTAGAAGTTTTAGTAATGTTTTTTTTTTTTTTTTTGGTCAGTGTTCGGTTTAACATAAAAAAGTTAGAGAGTTAAGTTCACTAGCAAGTAATGAAATACTAAATTTAATTTGGAAGTGTTATTGCCGGGGTCAAAGGTTCTCTACAGTTTGAAGGAATAGGAGTCCTTTTCATTAACTTTTTCTCTTAAAAAATTAGTTATTTCAGAATGGCTGTTAATCCATTTAACTTTTCATATTTAAGGTCTCTAACCTATTAAATATGTATTTCTAATCAAATCAGAGGATGGTGGCTCAGTCCACCTTTTGTAATATGGCTCCACTTATAATAGAATCTATTTAATGGGTCATTGAATTCATTTATTTTTGAAAATGTATTTCAAAAGAACATTTCTTTTTTGTGTAAAAGTTTAGAAATGTTAAAGGGAAAGAAAAGTCCTGTGTATTCCTTGTACATAAAATAAGTCTGAAATCCTGTAATCTTACATTGGTTATTGCGGCATAGCTGCACCGTCTTTCTATTTCACTATGTGGTGGGCGATTATTTAAAGGGCCACTTATAAAGGGTACTCTATAGAATATTTGGGTATGGTTTGACCAGAAAATAAACATTCTCAATAGGTTATTGTGCATTTTAATAATTAATTACTTGTTCTCCTTGTTTTTCCACCCCCTAAATAATCGCTGGAGAACGAACTGTCTCCGAATAAAGATCTACTTATGGACCTCCACATCATTATTATATTTTCTATGAATCTCTCTTAAAACGTTCATGTACCTTTAATACAGTTTTACAGAAATGGTAACCTTTCTCTATTTGTCATTCCATGTGTAATCTTATTTCCTGTACCCTTTTCATTGCCATTAATTTAAAACATGTGTCTGGGTAAAATTAAGTTAGGGTTTGAAGTCCAAACTTCTTTTTAAATAAATATATTTGGACTTTCTATACATTTATTGACTAGCCCTGGCTTCGCGTATCCCACAGTGAATGACCAGACACTACTACACATTCACTTTGTAGAACAGCCACTGTTTTACAGATAAACCTTTATTATTTCCTGCCCATGGGTTTACAAACGCATCACCATTTTTCTTTTGCTTCAACCAGGCATGAAAGCTGAAAAACACATTATACGCCATGGAAAATATTTTTTATTGGGTATTAAAACCCACTTGGAAAAAGATTAGACAATGACATTTTCATACCTGAACAAAGAAACAAATTAAAAGCAGACTCACTGTGAATTTTTACAGATCGGACATGTAATTATACTAATTGCCAAAAATATAATCATCTGGTCTACAGAAAGTGTTGTTCTTTATGTAAAAGCCACAGCGCACATCATATGCCAAAAACTAACATTTACTTGGTTGCGCATCTAATTTGTTTAAAGGTGATGAGAGCAAAAATCATTAACTTTTTTTTATATTTTAGGCTTAAAGGGTTTTGTCAACCCCAACATTTGTTTGCTTATAAAATAAGATGTACTTGACAAATAAGCATCTATTTTCATGGAGTTGAAACTAAGAGTGCGATGTAGAAAAAACAAGGGTGAATATGAACCGGAGAAACGGGTAGAAGATTAGATCTTACAATTAAAGGGGTGGCAATATCCTGGGAACCAGGTCACCACAATTTATAATTAATAATTTATAGTTCCTAAATAGAGCTATATGAAGGGCTTCCTTACATGCTCCTATAAATTCTTCCTGGTTCCTAATTGTTAGATATTTTTGTCCACTCCTGGTATTGTGTGTATAGAAAAATCTAGTACTCTATTTTTAGGGTTTAACTACTCAGAATAATATATTGAACAAGTGATCCCAGGGAAAAAGACACCCTCTTATCGATTGATATTCTCTCTAGCTATAAACAAAATGCATGAGCTTATATAGTATTTAACAGAATATGAGCTATATTACACCAGCAATTAAAGCTAAAGGAAGGCAAAAAATGTCCTAATTACTCTATCTAATTTTTATATAGCAACCCTCAACACAAAAGAAACCATCCTAATATCAACATCCCCAGATATCTCCTGACAACAGTAAACGATAATTGGATTTGTTAGCTACTTTAAGTATACTTAATTATTAAATTCAAAGCTGGTCTTTTGACTGTCTTGTAAAACAGGATATGTCCTGGAAAGCATTGAGAGATATTTTTGTGTCTCCATTGAGAGATATTCTGCAGGGCTAGTTTGCAGTACTATTCAGTAGAATGTAATGATCACTTATATAGTTTTCAATGTGGGGAACGCTTACGATGTTGGTCACACTTTGCGAGGCGAGCCATCGACCAATCACGCAGGACTTAGGCTGCAATGAGCGCGAAGGGTGACGAGCAGTTGAGGCTCGCGACTGCGAGGGTCGCAACTGCGACACAAGCGTGTAACTCTAAAACACACAAAACAATTTAACAAAAATAATAACACACAGCACAGGGGAGAGCCAGGAAGCCTGGAAGTGAGGTTGCAAGCTAATTTCAGCTATATTTTGGGTTTTTAGTCCATCCAAAATCGGCTAAGCAACAAAAAAGTTAAGAATTCAGAAACTGGATGAAAACACAGCGGAGCAAAGCCAGGCACTTGGGACTTAGAAAATACACGACGGCAAAGACAGTAACACTTACACCAACAACGGCAGGCATGCGGGACTTTAAAAATAAAACCAACGTCAGTTAGCGCGCACCACGTAAACATTCAGCAGACACACAGAGGAGAAAGACACAGGGAAGGGACAGGGGGAGATGGTGGAAAGACATACATGGCATTCCCAATCAAAAAACTTGGAGGTTAACAAAAGGTTAGTACAGTAGACAGGAGGAAAGGGTCACAATGAGCCCCGCAAGCGGGAGAGGTAAGCAATAAGTGCCAAAGGCTCACATTGCGAGCAACGCAATGAGTGCTGAAGGTGCTCATCGTGGGGCTCACGATGAGCGCCGACCGGGGTTAGAGGAGCAAATGCCTCACATTGCGTGGCAAACAGCATTGCCAGCCTTACAATTTTAATACCGTCATTTTTGATGGGCAATTTCCTAGTCACATATATAGTTGGGGGAAGGAGACACATGGGAGGGATATGAGGTGGAAAGGAGACACAGGGGAGGGAGGAGACACAGGGGAGGGATATGGGGGGAAAGGAGACACAGGGTAGGGAGAGGGTGGGTAGAGACACAGGTGAGGGATGGGGAAGAGAAATGGGGGAGGGATGGGGGGGAAGAGAAATGGTGGAGGGATGGGCGGAAGAGAAATGGTGGAGGGATGGGGGAGGAATGGGGGGGAAGAGACACGGTGGAGGGATGGAAGGAGGGAGAGGGGGGAAGAGACACGGGGGAGGGGGAAAGAGACGCGGTGGAGGGAGAGGGGGGGAAGAGATATGAGTAGGGAAAGGGGGGAAGAGATGGGAGGAAGACACAAGGGTGTGAGAGGGGAGGAAGAGGGGGAGAGACAAAGGAAGGGGAAGAGAAACTGGAGAAGGGGGAAACAGAAAATAAAATATTATCCCGTCATTTGTGACGGGTAAATAAATAAAATTACATCTGTGCCAATGTAAAAATCTAAAATAACGGATAGAAATATATATAAAAGATGGTGAGAGATATCACTCCAGCTACAGATGGACTTTTACCTCCTCTTTCTGTGGTATTCTCTTTTGAAGTGTACTGGAAAGGGTTAATAGTTTTTTTTATTTGGGGTTTTGGAGCACAACCTTTTTAAGGACTATACAGCATCGAACAGTCACCTCCATCTCTGATCAAGCCCTGCCTTCGTAACCACTACTGTGGAGCACCTATGTGGACTGCCACTAATACAGAGATGAGGGATGTGGTCCCCTTTGTGAACAGCACTAGGTAACTGAGCCGTGGCATGTCTTGACAACAAAGGTTTGGCCTAGAGAGGCAACCCCCTGCCCATTTATTATTAAAACAGCTTGTGGTTGGCTGCAACTTATACCAACATTATCTTAATTGGCCTAACTCCCTAGTGGCATGCGTGACCAGAAGCATAACATTTTCCTGGCTTACCTCCAGAGGGAGTCAAACCCGTAGTTGCCACTCCTAGCACGCCAGCCAATGGGTACTTTCAGAGGGAGCGGAAGTTAAAGCTGTTTGCCTGAATTTAATATTCATGTGATTCCCCTCCTTGTTTCTCCCAATGATTTCTGTGTTTACCAAGCCAACGTGTTTAGATGTGGAAAGCAGCTACAGAACTGTTGTAAATTTCTGTTAACTGGAAATCGACATGTGCTTCTTGCGGACAGGTGTATGTGTATATATATATATATATATATATATATATATATATATATATAAATATATATATTTATATATATATATATATATATATAAATATATATATTTATATATATATATATATATATATATATACAATATATCCACTATTGTTCTAAGTGATCCAGGGACCAAGTGCTGATAAAACTACTCTCAGACTATTACCATTCCCTTTGTGGCTCGTCCAGCAGGCTGTTGGTATGTCACAGCTCAGTTAACATAAATAGCTTGACAATTTGGGCAATGCTAGTACAATACTCTGTTCCCATAATATAAAAAATAATGCTTTTTTTCAGATAGATATTTTTTGGTGTACCATGTCTGCTGTTTTTGGCTAACAGTATGACACCAATGTATGATATCAATCTAATGTGCTGCAATCAGCGATACACAGTGGTTGACTGCATTACATCGCCTCTTAAAGTTTCTCTGTGAGTGCCAGAGAATATTTGTACCGACATTTCATACTCTTATTTGATTTCTGATCGTTCAGAATCTAAACTAGTGTTCCTTTCATTACGATTTACCCACTGGAGCATAGAGACATTGCCATATCAAACACGATTCCATGATTATGTCCACACTATCCACAGTGTGTTATTCCTCATGAGTAATTTGTACAAAGGAATTAAATTAACATGCAAGTTGTAAACGTGTGTATTTATACAATATGTATACTGAATCACCTTGAAATATCTAATCACCTAGTGTTATGTTTTTTTTGTGTGGAATTATTTAATTGTTGTAATTAATTATAAATAACTTATATAAAAGCTGTAAATGCTGTTTGTGACACAATGTGATTCTCTGAGACTCTTAACCTTTTTGTTATCTACACAGAAATACACATTTTTCTTTTTTTATTCTTATTTTTAACAATGAACTGTTAAACCACCTTAAACTTTGTAATTGTCATGTATACAGTAATAATATAACAATCCATGAATTTTTTATGAATATGTATTGTGAACCATTACATAAAGTTTTCTGATATGCAACTTATATTGTAAACCGTGTTGAATGCATTTTGTTTAACAATACTAACATAAAATCTTTGAACTTGGTCTAAAAGAGTATCTTTAACTATGCTTCTTAACATACAACTGGTATTTAAACTCCTGGTAAAGCACATTGGTATTGAATCCAGAGGAAGGCAAACCGTAAAAAAAAAAACATTGCAACTTAGCCAATTGTCTCAAAAGGGGAAAAAATTATTTCCTTCCTGACCCCATTAAATGGCGATCTGATTACTCCCTGGATGAATCATGTCTATTTAATTATAAATTTATTTTTTTTAACAAATGTTTATGCTGCTACTGGCATAAATCTTTACTAACATTCAATAAAATAACTTTAAAAAAAAACAAGGTTAACAATGCAACCATTAACGTAAGATAATAACATTTTACATGAATTTATTTAAAAATATAGTGATATTGAATCCAGAGGAAGGGAAAGCAAAAAAAGGCCATTTAAACTTGGTAAATTTTTTGAAAGTGGTGCAAAAAATGAATTCCTTCCTGACTCCATTAACTGGCAATCGGATTCCTCCCTGGATCTATAATCTATATATCATGAAACATTTAAATTTTTCAACAAATGATGATGCTGCTACTAACATTAAACCTTAATTACATAGAATGAAACAACTTTTCTGTCCTTTTCAAACATAATTTTAACATTACAAACTTTAAATAAAATTATAAAAATTGAAAATGTAACAAAATGCAAGCGGTTTTGTGGGGCCAATCCTGGCGAAAGTGACTTCCAAGACATTCCATTTTTTTTTTTTCTTGCCTGTGAAAGTGGTTCCATTTCAAAGAGCCCAGCAGACTTTAAATTGTGTCGATGGGATGTAACCACTGTTTTTTTTTTTTTTGTTTTTTTTTTATTTCTTCCTTTGTTCTGTTGGTTATTATTTTAGTTTTCTCAAATTGTAGATATAGTTTTGTAAGTGAAATAGTGGTCTTCTAAGAAGAGGCCAAGTGACATTAAAATTCCTCCTGGAAAGGAAATCACTATTCTCACAAACCCTCATAGTACACAATGTTATTTTGTAAAAATATGTCCATTGTGTAGTAGATCACCATGACTATCAATTGAAACTTTAATCACATCTGGATTTGTGCACTTTGAAAAAGCAACATGGAGTTGCCCATGTGCAAAGATTGGTTCCTGTAGAAAAAATACCCACAGACTTAAAAGTTTGTCCTTGGGATTTATTGATGGTCATGGCAAATGCCATAATAACTGGAAATTCTCTCCTTTGAAGGACAAAAGGCAAACCACTCTCACTTGGAGCCAAATCAATTCTTGATATAAAAACTTGTTCACATTTATGGGTCCCAGCCATAATTTTTGCATGTATAAAATGATCTTTTAAATCGTGCACAATTAATCTGGTCCCATTACAAAGTCCTTTTTTTGGATTCATATTTCTCAATAGCATGACAATTGCCCCTTTTTTCAATTGCAAAACATGTGATGGCATTCCAGATGGGGTTAAAGAATTAATAAATTCTATACTAGAAAATTAGATTCACTGTCTTTATCGGCAGCCAGAACTGAATCTGCACTGTAAGAATTATTTTGGGGTGCGTTGATGAATTTTAAAATTTCGTTATTTAGATTCAAGGCATCTATATATCTATATTTTTTGCTGTTAATATCACTTTGTTTGCAATGTCTGAGTAATAGTCGTTATTCAGAGTGTTTAGAAATATTGCAGATATGAGTGATTCCTTGCAAACCATTTGTGATGGAATTTCAATGGTATCATTGGGTAAATCATGTATTTGTGGATTTTTTCCTTCTCCAATTTGAATGAGCCAATCATCAAATTCTTTTTGGCCTTCTGATCTCATATTTAATTCAAATTTGAGGTGTGTAAATATTTTGCACAGTTTACTTGTCTTGATACATGTTTCAATGATGTCAGTCCTATTTCCATGTGGCACAACAGGTAATGTTTGCCTAAAATCTCCCCCTAATAACATCACCTTTCCACCAAATGGCACATTATTATCCATCACTTCTTTTAATAATCTATCAATACATTGCAAGGCATGACATGACCTCATTGTTGTCTTTTGATAATGAATTTACTTTTTAAATTTTTTTGGCTTGTAAAGAATTTAGTCAAATCTGACACTGATGTTTCTAAAATGGGAACTGGCAGTTTAAATACACTATGCACAGTTCTGTCACCTTCTAACAAAAGTGTGGCAATTCCAGTTGTTTCAAATGGCATTGCTATTTGACCCTGTGCTCAAATGTAACTCAAACAAACAATTGTACAGATACGTTTTTCCTGATCCCACAACAGCCATCTAGATAGAAATAACGGTCTTTGACCATTTCATCATCTGTAGCATTTGTGATGGCATTAAATGTTTGCAATTGTAAAGTATTTAAAGTTGCCATTTTTTCTTATGTTTTTTGTTTTTGAAGCTCAGTGTCATAATCATCAAAGTTGATGTCATCTATAAGTCCTGGATCAGGCAAATTAAAACTTGCCCAATTTTTAATCCACGAGCAAGAAATATTTCTTGAATTTCCATAAAAGTTTTTAACAGTACAATTGGCTCATTGTAACGTCTCAAGAAGTCTTCCGACGCATTTACTTTGTGGGAAACATTTAAATTAAATATATCAGGTACATTGCAAAAGATGCAAATGAATGCAAATTGTTCTCTCATCTGCTTTGGCATTTGACATAGTGCTGCTTATTCCAGACACCTCTCCCATTCTGTATCATCTGCTATGAAGTGTTGATGTCTTGCAGCTAATAGGAAAGTATCATAAACTACGTCATTCACTGTGAGTAAATGTTCAAAACTTTGTGCACTGGGAACATGTGAAAGAAGTAATCTTAAACTGAAACGTTCAATGTCTCTTGGACTGATGGTATACATTTATGGTATCATTTTATGAGTATCTCTTTTTCATTATCGCCACAGACCATTTACAAATACATAGTGATATGGAATCTCAATGTATAAAATTTGTCTGGCCTGAGTGTCCTGGCAGTTTAATTGAGACCATGCAGTAAGTGTTGTTTCTCTGTGTTCACTTTGGGCTAAGGCAGTTCTTTCATTGCCTGCAGTAAAACAAGCAAACTGACTTTGTAGGAAATGTACAGCTAATCGATACACAGCATGTGACCGATTATGCATCTCAAATTTCAGAAGACGCCACATTGCTTCCGGAGCACTGACATAGCGAGCATCTAAATAATTAGAAAGTTCGTCATGTAAAATGGGATTTTCCTTTTCGTTTGCTGCACCTTGCACAACAACAGTTGCTGCATCATATCCCTTGTGTGTGTATATATATATATATATATATATATATATATATATATATATATATATATATATATATATATTTATACACATATTTATTTGATGGATTTAATAGAAGTGCAAGATTCCACATTTATGTGTGCATTGTACTTCATGAGCAAATGTGGATTGTATGGAACAACGTATTTATTATCATTGTTGGTAGCCAATTCAGCGACATAATCCATCAATCCACAATATTGTTCTATTCAAAGCTTATTTTGTTGTAATTTTATAAAATTTAGATTATTTGTTTCAACTTGTAAATAGGAATCAATAATCCATTGTTGTGTGAGTTTGCCCCCACATAAAATAAGATTAAAAGAATCCAGAATAGCAGTTTGTGCCACTTTATATTCCAGCATAGAAATATTGCATCTAACACGAACTCTACTATTGGGATAACTTTGCAATTGTAATTTTGGTTCCCATCCAGGTTCACGATTTGGAAAAATATGGGATATGTTATTGGATCCAAATTAGAACTTAATATATTTATGTTTATAAAAGGTTGTTCTTCATAGCGTGGATAAATTCTAATATCACTCTGAAAAGGTGGTTCACCATCTTCATTTTTACAGACCATGGCAACCTTATTTACTGTTGGTAAATTATACTGTCTTTGATCAGCATTGCAATCTCTTTTTAAAACCATATTTACTCTTGGCATTGTCAAGTGATGTCTTTGAGGATGCTGCTGCTGTTCTTTTTTAACTTGTGCTAATTGTTTGTATGCTTGAATGTATGGGTTGTTGGCCATCATTTTATCCAGCTGTTCAAAGACTATGCGCAAACACTGATTATTTTCCGGTAGCGTCATCCTTTGTTCAACAGCTTCCATTGTATCTAAGACATATAACTGTGCAAATTTCCCTTGCTCTCCTTCTTGTGGGTGTAAATGTGAAGTGCGGTGGTAAATTTGTCCTTGAACTCTAAAACAGCAAGGACCATGTCCTAGGGCATTTTCTGCTAATTTAGCACCTATTGAAGCAAATTAAATTGTACTGTTATAAGACCTTATTTATTTTTTTTAATTGGTATAATTTGGAAATGTTGGATTGCTCATGATACTTTGTAAGTAATCTGATAACGTGTGTCTTTGTGGAATTCTTACCTTTCCTTTCTGACAGCAACTAATGAAGTCTCCGTCAGTTGGTCTTTCCTTGAGAAAATGATAGACCCCACAAAACTGACAAACAACATTGAGTAATCCACAATAATGAGTGTATACTGTTACTGTGTATGTACATTGGTGTCAATAGGCAATATTGGATCATTTGACAATGTTTCACAGACAAGTTTTTGTTTACTTTTTCTTTGCTTTGAAGCTCCAGCACACTCACTTTGTGCTTTCTTACTCCTCTTTCTTTTATTTAAAAGTCTCTGTCGGTCTTCTCTTAATCGTTGGGAAGTTTTGGGGTATTGTGCATCTCTCCATCTTTGCTCACTTTCCCTTGCCGCTCTTCTTTTGCGTTCAATCCTGTCTTCTCCGTTGTCTGCCATTGTAATCTGTAATTGTAAATACAGGTGTAAGATGTAATGTTTTTTGTACTGTACATATTGTTTGTAGCTGCTCTCAATCCAAAGCTAATTAGAATTAATTAAAGAATGCAATGATTTGAAAAGCATTTTGAATTTTGAAATAAATGAAACCATTTTTTTTATTGGCATACATTAAAAAGCAAAGCATTGCACATATATATATATATATATTGATAAGTCTTTTTTTTTTTGTACTAAATAATTATTAGGTCATTACTAAATGAATATACGTTAGTGAATTAATAACTGACATCAATGGTAAACCTAAAGAGTTAATTATGTTTTCCTAAAGAAGGGCAAACAGAAACCGCTATCAGCAAAGTATAGATGGGGCTTAAAATAATGTGCAATTTTTTTAATGATGAAATCAATTTACATCTGAGGTCTAATTTACGTTCTTTAAAAGTTATTTAGGGAAGCATATATATATGCCTAACATATTTCTTGTTATTGTAAATGAAAAATTAAATCCTAAAGGCCTCATCAATTTGCAAGTTGTGCAATGCATTAGGGCACTATATAAGCACATAGCATATTTTTTGTTACTTTTTTTTTTTTTTTTTTAAACCTTAGGTTTGGATAGATGTTTATTAACCAAAAAAATATGTCAAAGTAATATGCTATGTCCTTATATAGAGCCCTATTCAATTTTGCAAATTGCAATTGAATGGGGCCCTAAATAAATATAGGTTAATTAATTAATCATTAACTGTCACAAATACAAAACAATAAGGGCATCATGAAATCATATACCTGTGAAATTGATGTTTTTTTTGAAAAAATCCTTGAGAATTCACTCTGTCTAAAGTCAGGTGCAGAGATGATTCATCTGTGAAATTACATGAAAATCATTTTTAATGTTTGTATTCAATTAATTTTGTAATTGAATGAAACTATGATGTTTCATTTGCTTAGATGTAAAACATAAATGCATAATCATCAATATATTCCTAAATGAAATCATTATAACATTTTAAATGTAGCACATGTCAGAAAGCAAGAAAGTGCTTTAAATATATAAGTGCTTTGAAGGTCCTACCCTGTCCGGCAATTATAAGCATTCTAGATATTGAAGTGCTTTGTGAAATGTACGTATATATATTTTTTTTATTATTGTTATTAATTAATAGTTCCAAAAGCAATGTACATGACTGAAAAGTAAGGCATATATATATATATATATAAGTGCATGTTAACATTTGTTATTACTTTTATTGCACTATATGTTTTTTTTTAATGCTTACTAATTATTAATTAATTAATATGTTATTATACGTTAATTAATCAATAACTGTTATCAATTTAAAAAAATAAAAATAAATCCTTTTTTGTTCCGTAAGTACATAATTAAATGATATAAGTGTAAAGGTGATTTTTATGCTGTTCAAAAGCTGCAAATGTCACTCTCTGTGTTGAGTCAGCTGCATAGACAATGAAACTGTCAAAAAAGATGGAAAGCATTTGTAATATTTGGCTTCATCCCTATCAGGCAATCATCAGCAACACCAATATATTGGCATAGATGCAAAACATAAAACATTATATATTATACATAATATATTGTTAAATAAAAGCATTATTTTTGCAATGATTACTAATTATTAATTAATATATTAATATGCGTTAATCAACAACTGTCATCAATTCAAAATAAAAAGTCTTTAATCCTTTTTTTACTATAAGAACATAATTTTATGATATAACCTGTAAAGGTGATCTTTATGCTGTTGAAAGGCTGCAAACGTCACTCTCTGTGAGTCATCTGCAGCAACGATGAAACTGTCGAATAAGAGGGAAAGCATTTGTAATATTTGGATTCATCCCTATGAGGCAATCGGCAGCAACATGGATATTTCGTGCATAGTAAAATATTATGTATATGCTTGTGGTCCTTTTTTTATTTTGGGTAATATTCCTAATTAATAATAAATTAATGTACAGTAATAATCAATAATGACTAAATGTATTCTAAAGAGCTAAGCATTAATATATTACTAAACTAAAGGCATTGTAAAATGTAGAATATTTGTTGCTCATAATGATTATTAATAATTAATAAAATAATGTACATTAATTATTAATTAATCAATGTCTAAAAATATTAGAAATAGTTAAGCATTAATGTATTAATAAACTTTACGCATTTAAATTTTTTCCTTAATTACTAATTAATAATTTATAAATTAAAGTACATTATTAATTAATTCAATTAATTAATATATTACAGACAGATAAGCATTAAAGTATTGCTAAACTAAAGCAAGCGTAAATTATAACTTCGTTGCTCAATTTGTTTTTACTAATCATTTATATTTTTTATTATTAATTCATTATTTATTAATGATTATTACTATACTTTACCTATTTGTATTTAATATTCAGCAATCCGTATCCTGAAGAGCTAACAATCTTTTTGGATTTTCCAGCAGCAGACAATGTCCATTCAGACTGTCATCACCTGAGGAGAAAGTGTCAGTTCTGTGGCAAGTGTACTCTATATATAGGCTGCGTGTGCGAGACAAAACCGTTGGCTTAGGCGGGAATTCCGCCATTTCACAATCTTAATGTGTAAATTTGTAAGTTAGTATTGTAAAATGGCGGCGTTAGTCTATGTTTTGTGCTTTTTGCGATAATTTAACGTCCTTCCTATTAGTATTTTTCTACTGCGTATGTCTCTGGCTGTTTTGCGCGGTCCGGCCGCCATTTTTTTTCTTGCTTAGCCGATTTTCAAGTGCCGAAACTGCTTACGGTAAATTCAACATAAATTTTAGTTTCACCTCACTTCCAGCAGTTCTGGCTGTTCTCCCATGCTATGTGTGATGTTTTTGTAGTATTTTTTTGGGGGTGTGTTTTTCTTGTTTTTTGTTTTGTGCGTTTTTCGGCCGTTAGCTTTGTATTTTTCCTATGTCTAATTTTTATTTCTAAGTCCTGCGTTCGTCAACTACTTGCAGCCTAAGGCGATCCCACGTTTTGTAAGTGTTTGTAGGCTAAGTTCCACGTGTTTCATTACCTCCACTGTTCGCCTAGCTTCGTGAGGCTCGCAGGCAATGATATGTCATGCAAATAACCAACAATTCTTCTGTACATGAACACTATTTCTAATTGATTTGATTTTTTGCTGTTCAGACTAGTAAAGTTAAATAAACACTTATATTAGTTCTGTATTATTTATTAATTTATTTTTAGAAGCAAGGACTTCCATTCCTCTATTCTGGTTGTCACGTGAATACTGTACATTTTGAATGTTGTTGTACTACTGGTAGGTTGGCGACAGTCAATTTTCAAATGTTAGATTTCGTTAAAAAAAAAAGGGTTTTTTTTTTTTTGTCTTAAATAAAAATAAAAAATAAATACTTTTTTTTAATGTTTAATTTCCGTGTTATATCGATCCCGGCAATCCATGTGTTAATACATATAATTGAACTTGCATGGACTAGAATATCATATTTACTGATTTATTAATATTACATTATTTCTGGAATGTGGGTCCATTCCAAACTCGTAATTGAAGCCTGTAAAGCTTTGAAATCTAACCTCCATTTTACAGTGACGTAAGTATGACAATCTCTTTTGCCATTGGCTCAGTTTAAACCTATAACTACGGGCTTGACTAATTGATCATGCTCACGGCTGCACATGCAACATGCGCAAGAATGGTTTGCAGGCTTGCGTCTACGGCCCGAAACTCGCAGCATGTTGGAATTTAATAGCTATGTAAAGCAGACGGATTTCAAGCCAGCAGCCTTTGCGGGTGTGCCAGTGCTGCCACTGGCTTCAAATTTAATAGGGCTGTTTATTCTGAATCGGTTTCCACTTTAATAATCTCATTCTAAACCTGTGCCAGTCATGCTTGTGCTCCATTTCTATATTTGCCTTTTTTAATGGAAAAAAACTTTCATTACAAATCGGAGAGGTCTAGAATTGGCTCACATTTCACACCCATTTCTTCTCCCTTTCATAGAGATAATAGAACATGATCAGAGCCCACCTAGCAGCATCAGTCCAGCTATTGATCCCAATATATGACTTAACAAGTGCATGATCTCATCCGTGGTCCGGCATCATTTCTGCAGCAATCCAATTAAAGTTGGTCAGTTAAGTGTCCTGGCAAGTGAGGTTTTAGGAGATGCTAATAGAACTGGGAATGGCCTTTGCAATCTAATACACATCATAACTTATTCTAATGAAATAAAGTGCATTTTAATTCAATTTAATTGTGTCCTAAAAATAATTGCCATTCTTTTAGTAATTTGGCTAATTTCCACAATAAATAACTTTTACAGGGAAGCAGGCATCCAGTAGTGTTACAACATTCAATCCTTATTGATTCACACAGTCAGATTCAATGGTAGTCTATTGCTTTATAACACTGCTTCCAATATCCCATTAGGTTTTTGTATTAACGCCTCTCTGCTTGGGCATCCTGGAGCAAAAGTCTCATATTGGATCAAAATTAGTTACTCCGGGATTTAGATTATCCTTTAAAGGGCCACAGCACAATGGGAAAAAATGTGAGAGCATAATTAAGCAGGAAAATGTCAGCTAATTTTTAATTAGAAACACAAAAAAGTCGTTTTGTGCCTCTGCAGGACTATGGAGGGATCCATGATACATTGGGGAAAGTTGTGTGTGTGTATTAGAAAGAGGGGCGTTTGCATCAAAGAATGCAACCATAACTCTCCAGAAATGTAATGTCCTGCTTTTGGACCAGAGCAAAAAAGAAGGGATGTGGTGTCAATTTCAATCTTATGCAGTTCCTCCACTCTTGTGTAACAAACAAAAAATTAATTCTTGTATTCATAAACAGAGTCTTCAAAATATTTTATTTACATGGCTCACACCGTTGATATTGTTAACTTGGTACATACTTGACGAGAAAGTGTCTTTTTTTTTTTTCTTGTCCTGTACTGATCCTTTAAGATCGTCACATGGGCACCATACGAATATATTTACAATATGCTCCTTTGATGAACTACACTTGATAAGGTCAAAAATATTTTAGAAAGTAAAATGCCTTCCAGGCTGATAATATGCCACATTTCAGTAAAATCCATTAAATCCTTCTCTGTACTCCTACAGATTAGAAAGACAAAAAACGAAAGTGGTTCCCGTGCTGTTATATATTAGTTGTTTCCCAAGGTAATATAAGAAAACGGCAAAACTAGAAGAGAAAAATAAGTCTATGCTTTAGATTTAAGGTTAGTTTGCTTAAAAACAAATCACAGCAGTGTGTATGTGTAAATAATTCACCATGGAACCAAAGAATGTATTTTCCTCCATAAAGCTGACAAATACTTTATGTACCTCAGTGAATATATCTATACGTTTTTCCTGCAAGTCTTAGGAAAGGGGCTAAAAAGACAAATTGATCCATTCCTCTTTTATTACATGCCGCTTGCAGGGATGTGGCAATGAAATGTTCAGGCCAACCTCAATGACATCTGCCTTTCTATATCTCACTATGCTAAATGAATCTTCTGCCTGTTATTACAGAATGTGCTTTTATTTGCATAAAACAGGTATGCCATTCTTCAGACTTTGTAGAATAATGCTGATTTTTTCCTTTATACGCCTAAACATTATTTTAATGTTCTACAGCCACCACACATTTTCTTAATGTTTTTTCTACTGGACACTATGAGGTCTTTGCATATGACAATTTTAATTGTGTAATCTCATGGCTCCAAGGCATCCTTTTTTTTTTTTGTATCCTTATTTTTAACTTTCTGGCCATTTAATCCTACAATTTGTTTTTATTGTAAATCTCAGCTCATTGCATTTTCTTAAATTATAGCCTTGTTGTATGTGGCGCTGCAACGTGTTTGGGTCTTAATGGAATATCCTGGAGATGCGGGGCCACAAACCACTATATAGCACAGTACAGTTTTTGTTTGTAGGGTAAATGAGTTTTCAGGCCACAAAAGAAGTATTACCAACTTGCATTTGAATATTTTAAGTACAATCTGTTTTATGGACAGTATAGTCTCCTTTTAATGATAATGTAAATAAACAGCATATGGCCAATAGAACTTGGGGTAATGATTTGGTTTGTGTCCTCTTAGTAGATATACGTCCAGGGTTTCAATGGTGTTTTTTTAAGTTGCCATCACATTCAGGGCACTAACTAGAGAAGTGTGTGAATGAAGTGGCATAGCTTGCTTTTATGGTTGCTTGTGTATTGCATTTAGGTCCTTGGAGTTCCAAGTAAATGTGAGACCCAGCCTGCAAAAATGGGCACACAAAAGTTTCCAGACTTTAGGTGTTGCATAGTGAGGGTGGAGGATGAGCTTCTTCATGTTACCAGCCAAACAAATTAATGGAGCTAGTTTGGGTAAGCCCCTACAGGAGACAAACAGCTGCAGGCTGCTAGTGCCTAGTGTTCACTCTGTGACTCCTTAGTAAGCTTAAGTATATATGCATTACAGCCGGTAGCTAACAAAGATTCAATCAGGTGAGCAAATTGTAGTTACAACAGCCCATAATGGAGCCTGTAAAATAATTTGCTATTCAATTGGCGTCTTTTAGCTACCCGCCATCAGTTTAGGGGTTAGAAGCTCAAAAACCCATCTAAGCCTTTGATCTTTAAAGCCCGTAAATGTTACAATCTCATATTGCTTTTCAATTGCTACAATTCCTCAAGCCCGCAATTGCCTTCGAACCCATCAATGGCAAATGTAGAAGAAAATCCTACGAGTACCAGATAGGATTTGCAAGGGGGTTAAACACCTCTGCATAGCACTGTAAAAGGAAATAAAAAATCAATACTGCACTTTAAAAGATAGGGAACGTGATAAAAGATATTATATTCATTGCTCAAGCTCGCAAATGTGCAATAAAAAATTATTAATTTAACTTTTTCTTTCCGTCTTATATCGATCTAGGGAATCAAGGGGTTAATAAATATCAGGCCACCCACATGGACTAGAACAGTATCGTCATTCATTTTTATTATTTTGTGCATTGCCGGATTGCAAGTCTGATCGCATATCTGACTTCTAAACCCTAATTGATTGACAAATAAATGACACGTTTTACTGATGTCATGATGACGGTCTCATTTACTATTGGCTGTTTCTAAATTGGTAGTTATGGCCTTGCTTAATTGATCATGATCATGCCCTGAAATGCTAGGGATTATGTACTATATGTCAATCCATACAAAATATGTCTGAGCCTGGAGCTATTGGATGCTTAGCAATATTCTGTATTGAACAAATATTTTAGTATTTGGTAGTGGTTAGCTATATATGTAAATAAACATAACACTATTTTATATATTTTAACTGGCAAAGAAATCTCATTTATTGCCCTTGTATAGAAAGGAAACAGCACATATTAATTGTATAATAGTATAATAGTGTAGAGTATAAAATAGCTGTGGGGGGTTTACACTCATAATTCTGCAAAAATGAACTATGCATGTAAATATTCTTACAGATGAATAATTCATACATATTCTTAAAAAGAAGTTCAAATATATTTTCAAACCTATGTTTAATGCAACCATTATAACACATCTTCTATGATTTATTTCATTTTTAATTCAAGTATTTGCTATTTGTAAAGAAAACTATTTACTTGCAATTTGATTTGTGTCGTAGGTAGTTATGTTACTGAAATGTGCCTCAAATTGTTACTGCCATTACACTGAAATGGTTAAATATCTTTCATTGAATTGCATATACTGCACCATTAAAGTAATTTTAGTTTTGTATGTCTTAACATTGCTTTGTAACATGGAGGGTTCATGTCACTCTTCCCTACCATAATTGAAATGCATTAGTTTCTTGTTTGAAACATGAGATCTTTAAGTACCCATTAGGTATTTCTTTGAGATGTTTGAACTTCAGTTGCAGGTCTCTGTGGCTACTTATAAACAAAGCAAGTGATTATTATTGTCTGGGTGGAAGTGCATTATACTTCAGGCTCCTGACTTATAAACAAAGAGAAACCCTGCATAAACATGTCTATTTCACTCAAACCGTTAACGTAACATGGAAGCCTTTTCTGTTACAGGTGAAGCACCACAAATCTTCATTTCCTTGATAACAATCAATATAACTTCTTTACGAGCAACCTTGGAAGAGACATACGCGGGTCGCTACAACCGAGAAACAATGGCGACAAGTGCCATCTGTGTATAAAGAGGCAATAAATTATTATTTACATAATATATATATATATATATATATATATACACACAGTGCCTTGCAAAAGTATTCACCCCTTGACTTTTTACCTATTTTGTTACATTGCAGTCTTAAGTTCAATGTTTTATTAATCTGAATTGTATGTGATGGATCAGAACACAATAGTCTAAGTTGGTGAAGTGAAATGAGAAAAATGTATACATAAAACTATTTTTTAGAAATAGAAAACAGAAAATGATACGCCGTACGCTCCATAGAGTTGGGCTTTATAACAGAGTGGCCAGAAGAAAGCCATTACATTCAGCAAAAAACAAAATGGCACGTTTTGAGTTTGTGAAAAGGCATGTGGGAGACTCCCAAAATGTATGGAGGAAGGTGCTCTGGTCTGATGAGACTAAAATTTTACTTTTTCGGCCATCAAAGAAAACGCTATGTCTGGCGCAAACCCAGCACATAACATCACCCAAAGAACACCATCCCCACAGTGAAACATGGTGGTTGGCAGCATCATGCTGTGGGGATGTTTTTCAGCAGCCGGGACTGGGAAACAGGTCAGAGTTGAGGGAAAGATGGATGGTGCTAAATACAAGGATTTTCTTGAGCAAATCTGTACCACTCTGTACGTGATTTGAGGCTAGGACGGAGGTTCACCATCCAGCCGGGCAATGACCCCAAACACACTGCTAAAGCAACACTTGAGTGGTTTAATGGGGAACATGTAAATGTGTTGGAATGGCCTAGTCAAAGCCCAGACCTCAATTCAATAGAAAATCTGTGGTCTTAAAGATTGCTGTTCAATAACGTAAACCATCCAACTTGAAGGAGCTGGAGCAGTTTTGCAAGGAGGAATGGGCAAAAATCCCAGTGGTAAGCTGTGGCAAGCTCATAGAGACTTATCCAAAGCGACTTGGAGCTGTGATTGCCACAAAAGGTGGCTCTACAAAGTATTGACTTTAGGGGAGTGAATGCTTATGCACATTGACTTTTTCTGTTAGTTTGTCCTATTTGTTGTTTGCTTCAGAATAAAATAAAATAAAACATCTTTAAAGTTGTGGGCATGTTCTGTAAATTAAATGATGCAAATCCTCAAACAATCTCCTGGGGATTATCAAAGATTTGGATATTTTTTATAACCTAACTCTGACTTGTACTTCTCAACAACATTGCCCCTTACTTGTTTTGGAGAGTTACTTGGTCTTTGGTTAGTGGTGCCTCTTGCTTAGGTGTTGCAACCTCTGGGGCCTTTCAAAAAGGTGTGTACATGTAATGACAGATCATGTGACACTTAGATTGCACACAGGTGGACATCATTTCACTAATTATGTGATTTCTGAAAGTGACTGGTTGCACCAGAGCTTTTTCTGGGCTTCATAACAAAGGGGGTGAATACATATGCACATGCCAATTTTCTGTTTTCTATTTAAAAAAAAATAGTTTTATGTATATATTTTTCTCATTTCACTTCACCAACTTAGACTATTGTGTTCTGATCCATCACATACAATTCATATTAACAAAACCTTGAACTTAAGGCTGTAATGTAACACAATAGGTAAAAAGTCAAGGGGTGAGTACTTTTGCAAGGCAATGTATATTGTACGCTTGATGGCTAAGAGGCACAGTGAGTTCATTTGAACAAAAATGAGATATGATTGACAATAGAGTATCCATTTGTGAAAGGCCTATTGTTTGCACAAACGTGTTCATTAATGGACACAATAATTATAGATATAAGCAATTACAGTTCATGTTCCATTACATTATAGGCAGTTCAATGAGTTATCATGTCCTTCTGGGTACAAACAATATATTTTTCTGATGACCTTCTTATGGGAAAAGTGATTATAAGTTTGAAATAGATACTTTCACAGTGGAGAAAAGATTAAATAGTTCTGAGAATTACGATACTGATGAATAGATGTTCACTTTAACCATCTTAAAAGCACCTCTGTGCAATAATATGTATATGTGTAGGCACATATGAATGTCCCTGCCCAGGTTCCCAGAATGGAGTGGAATAATATGTCTCCAAATTCTGATCAGGAAATACGTTTTTTAACTTATTCAAATGTGAGCACAAATCTACTATTTATTTACTATACGGTGGAGGGCGTCTATCGCTCTTTTGCCCGACATAAATGTAATGATCGTTGTGGTAAACTACATCTTCATCAAAATCTACTAAACAAACTAGAAACCGGCCTTTCGCTGAGAGGCAGCAACCTCGGAACAGCTGTACGTGGGTATGTTTCCTGGCTTGTGTATAATCCATACCGAGCTTTGCTTAAAGATGTGTAATACAGCTGGCATATGCTTAAAGGAAGCCATATTTAAAATGGGTATGGATTACAAGAGCGAGATCTTTGTGGGCACATTTGCATGCCTTCCCAGGTTCCCAGAATGCAGTGGAATAACCGTATTTCTCAGAGCAGGAAATAAGTAGTTTTAACTTATTTTAGGCATTCAAATGTGAACACAAATGTACTATTTATTTACTATATTTATATATATATATATATATATATATATATATATATATATATATATATATATATATATATATATATATAGGAGAAATAGAGAGAGATGAATATTCAGAATAATGCGAGAGTGACAACTAATAGATATATCAATTATTTCACATATGGTGGACTTAGAGTGATAGAAGCCCTCCACCGTAAAAGTATAGTAGTACAATTTAGGAATAGTTACATTTCCTGCTCAAATTTCTCATAAAATACAGTATTATACAGAAATGTGAGCAGGAAATAAGTTTTTATTAACTTATTTTCTAGACATTCAAATGGAATCACTAATGTACCATATTCCTTATTTGTACTACTATATATATATATATATATATATATATATATATATATATATATATATATATATATATATATTTATTTATATACTCTTTGATTGTAGCAATCTTATTTATTTTATTTGTTTTAATTCTTTTATCCTGCTTATAGTTATCGGTCTTGTGAACCCTGGGTTGTTTTTTGCTTTTCTGTACTGGTTCTACATGGCAATTTGGTAAATGTGTGTGTGTTTTTTTTTTCTTTTGATGATAAAAATGGGTTGTACCGTGTTTAAATCAGGGTTATCATTTTCCATTAAACAATCATTAGCAGTGATTATGTTAATAGTTTTGTGCTATAATGCTGGAGATGTGTACGTGCTGGTCATGCTAAGCAGTGTTGTATGTTTGGCAGTTCCTGAGGCAGCAGTCTGCAGCTAACAGAATGGGAGCTGTCATTTCATGTAGCACTGAGTAGGTGGCAGAATATATCTTGTTCAGGAAATGGCTCCCTGTTACTCATATCATTTTGTTGTAAAATCAATCTTTTTGAAAAATTAACTTCATATTATCCTGTTAAAGGAACCGTGAGACATTATGATATTACCAATGTATAAAGTCTGATTATTAAAGCAGACGTGGGCTTGTACTGCCTTTTGTTTCTGTGCTTTATAAATGAACATATCCAGTGCAAAAAGGGTGTGAAATGCAACTCCATCTGAGATTTAGTTCTAGCTATCACGGTATTCTGCACGGTCTAGAGCAAGATAACTATTGAAGCTAAAACTGTTAGCTTTGCCTATATTGAAAAGTGTTCTTCCTAGAAAATGTTACTAGCCGGAGGCATGAAGGCGTAGCCGAGTAGGTTTATAGATCTGCAGTGTGGGCTACTGGCTTCTCCCAGTAATAAGGCTTACTATTCTACTATGATGGGGGTACAAACTATTTATGCACAACACCGTACAACCAATCTCCACCAGCCCCCACTCTGACCACGTGGGGAGGCCTGTCTATCAAGTGATGTCAACCCCCCCATCACCCGTCTTGGTCCTGGAATCTAACTTACTATCCAGGCTGTGACAATCCTATACAAGCCCAGGGCCACCTGATCCAGACTACAGATTAACTATCAAGAAGGACTGTGGGGTTCTTGGAAATATCTGCACCAGTACCCTGATAACGGTCTTCTGTATCGGTCAGGATCCTTGCATCAGAAATCCGCACTTCCAGGCTACCAAGAGACTCCAGATCTACTTCTTCTTAGGGGGCCTGATCAGACTTGTTACAGTCAAACCTACCCCAGCAGGATCCTACAGAGTCTCTCAGTACCTCCCTGCAGCTATCCAGGAGAACAGGATCAAAATAAGACACAATTTCTATATGCCTCAAAAATTACCTGGTTTATTTTGTAAAGTCAAACAATATTTATAGCATTTAGATACAGAGGGGGTGTACACAATGTAACAATGAGAGGGTGTGGCAGACAAATACAGGAGATGACCACACAGGGGGTCTAGCAGTACCTTGATAGCTGGCCCCTGAGAACAATGGGGCTACCTTCTAATACACATCTTGTCGTCTGAGTGGTCTAGACCTTAGATAGAGTACATGGCAGATGGGATTAACTTAATTTGATAATAATTCGCCAGAACAGATTACAATACAATGGAGTGGCTGGAGCCAAACCGTCAGTCCTTTAATGGGCTTAGATCCAGGAACTGGAAAAAGGAGTCCTTGACACAGGCTACTTTGCCCTTTGATCCTGACTTTCCAAGGGGTATCCATGCAGACCCGAGGTGGAGATACTCTGTCTGGTGATGTACATAACTCTCCATATGCCACAGCGTGCTTCCCCATTAACACCTAAGTGCCCACTGTCCCCTCGTGCCAGTCAGCTTTTTCTCCACCGTACTGGATCCTCTACAACAAAAGACCTTGTAACTAGTAACCCCCCTGACCCAGGAACCCAGGTAATACATGTTATTAAACTCCCTGGGGAAAATGCAGCACTTCAATACCAATCATGACTGGTTGCCACTGTTACATCAATAAATTCAAACAACAATAGAATAATTCTGATCATACAATATTGTAGCTGTCACAGTTCAAGTATTCAGGCTGGGAGGACAGTGTCTGGGGAGAGAAGGAGGAAAGAATATCAATAGTCCTTTTAAGTCAGGGCCCCCAATAGTCCCAACAGTCCCACAAAGCGATCATATCAATGTGGATATTATTTAGGAGTAGTAGATAATAAGTGTTGGGAAAGAGAAAAAGTATTAAGTCATAGTGCTCTATATATAGGGAGTATAGTGAAGTTATATACATATTTTTGATTTGGGTGTTCTAGGTTCCCCCAACTAGCTGATTAAAAGTGTGCCAGTGTACCAGAAGGAATAGAATAGCTCCATTTTATTAATGACCAAAATGTTTTTAAGAGTAACAGAATAAAAATAAGCATAGCTTTACGTATTTTATATGCAATTATTCTATACATGTTTCTTCTCTCAGCTGATTCTGTTTGTTTCTCAGGAGGATGTATTCTGGTAAGTACGCTTTCCAGTAGTACTGGTGAAAACACTAGTAATGTCAGCTACCACATTTTAATTATACAGATAGAAGCTTTATCTGTTTTCAAAGTCTCCTTCCAAGGTCTGTAACGCCTGCATAGTTCTCTCTGACGCTTGGCGTAATTATACCCCACACGGAGGAGAGAGAGAGACAGGAGAGAGATAGAAAGAGAGAGCGCACAGATAGTTGAAGATATAGATGACGGCATCATATAAGTTTGACAGTAAAGTTACTAGTTACATATAATAGTTGTCAAACTGCGAGTCGTCACGTCACACTTTGTGAGCTCACAAAGCTTGCAAGAACTGCGTCCCTCGCAAAGCGTACAAAACATACCAGAAACATCACACATAGCACGGGGGGCAGCCAGGACGTCTGGGGTTGAGGTGGCACCCGAATTAAAGTTAAATTTAAGGTGTTTTGCCACTTGAAATTTGGCTAAGCGAAAAAAAATGGCTGTTGAAAAAAATGAAAACAAGGCTACACGACAAAGAACTATTACGACCTTCACAAATTAGAGGTTGCAAAAATATGAAGTTAACAGCCGAACCACGCACATCCACAAACACCAAAACCACAAAAAAATATAACATAAAACAAACATCACACACAGCACGGGGGACAGCCAGGACGTCTGGGAGTGAGCTTGCATTTAAGACGGTTTGCCACTTGAGAATCGGCTAAGTGAGAAGAAACATGACGGATGAAAAAAATTAAAACGAGGCTAAAGGACACAGAGCCGCGAAAATCACCACCAGGCACGTACAAGTTAACCAGGAACATAGCAGATACAAAATATACCATTACAATGGACAGAAAATGCTCGCGATCCAAGTAACACATAGCAAAAAGCCGCCATTTTACAACACTAACTTAAAACTCATAACATTATGATTATAAAATGCCGCTTTCCCCGTCTAAACAAAAGGTTTGCCCTCGCACATGCAGCCTATTTACACTGCACACTTGCCACGTTTTCTCCTCAGATGATCAACAGTCCAACATTTTCAGAGGCAGGAAAATCCAAATAGATTGTTAGCTCTTCAGGATATTAATTGCTGCATATTAAATATAAATAGATAAAGTATATTCATTTATTAATCCATATTAATTTATTAATTCACGGCACTCAAATTTTTTTGCCATTTTACACTGTACTTATATATCGGTCTTCGCGGTGAGCGCCAAAGGTGATCGTTGTAAAGCCGGACATTTGAAGTACATGAGGGGATAGGCCGAAGGCGCTCAGTGCGGTGCTCACAATGAGCGCCGAAGGTCCACAGAGGAGCAAAAGCCTTATATTGTGTGGCAAACAGCATTGCCATGGCTTAAAATTGTATTGCCTCGTAATTTTTTACGGGCAAGTCGCTAGTTATATATAATAAGTAATACATTGGATGCTGTATATTTTTATATTCTAAATAAACATTTGACCTGTTTTAAAGTGTAGTTCTTCAAACAAGTATATTTTAAATTTAAGACTACTTTAACTCGCATGCTAAAAACGTAAATATCAAGCATCAATATAGCCTTGAGATACCAGGCAATTTTCATTTTACAGAGGGTGACATAACTCTTAGACCAGCTTCTCACAGCTTCTGAGACCAGTTTCAATCTGAGCTTCACACACATTTTGCCTAAATCACTATGAGACTGTGCATACCTGGGGAATGATACGGCCTATAAATAAATGGATGACATTCAGTGGATATGCTCAATGAGGCTTATTTGTGAACATAAAATAGTAAACAAGATCTAAGTTATAGCCTACTACTTTATTTCTTAATAACATTATGTTGCAGATGTGCTTGGTTTCAAATGTAGTTTTGAGTAATATTGGACTTTTTCTGTTTCCGTTTTAAGTATTGAGCATTTTTAGTTGAATATTCAAATAAGAGTTCCACTAACTTAGCCATATGGTTGCCCTTGTGCCTGATTTTTTTTTTTATTATTATTTTTAATATTCAGGGGTATAAAGTTCTGATTAAAAAAAAAAGTAAATATCCTAAAATCTTTAAGGATAGTCATTCTAATACATTATTATTTTACACAGATTCACCTTTATTACTTTTATACGCCAGTCATTAAAAAGGCAAACTGATTTGCCAGACCGGTGTGTGATTGGAACAGACCAACAAGACAATGGTTTGTTATTCATTCCATTTGTCACATATTCATAGTGTTTAGAAGGGGTGGAGAATTATTTTTATATCGAATGATTATTGGAGTACATTTAAAAAGATGTTGACAAAAAAAAAAAGTTTCTAAGGTTCCTTAAATTATACGTGATTGGAATTGTGTTTTTGAGGATTAATCAGTATATGCGTCAATTGGTGCTGAATCCAAAATTTACCAAACATTGTGATTTTTGCTATAGCTGTTTTTTTAGTGACCGCCAAAGGGACGTCTTCAACGATGTGCACTTCTGTTATTTTGCAGATACAACTCAGTGAGTTTATTATTCCTTAAAGCAGTGTCTTAAAAAAAAACTGTATTTGGTAACAAAAGCTATATTTTTAATTCTTCTAACTTATTTCTTATTTGGCAGCAGTCTGCCAATTCTATCTACCTAAAAATCTAGACTTTATTAATCCTTAGGATGGCATTTGTCTTACCCCAGGCATGCTTAAATTATTTGAAGGGCCGCTTTAGTGTTGTTATGAAGGACTTTAAAATATATTGGTAGGGCTTGATAACAAAACATCTTTATTAAATGGTTACTATGCATTTAAACAATACATTTGTATTTTTTTAATCATGTGCCAGAGAATATGATCTCTTCATCTCTCCACCCCCTGAATTATGTTTTATCTCTAGAGTGGGAGCCGCCAAGAGGGGAATGCTTTCCAAACAGGTGGACTGTACTTGTAGTGTGATAGTGGAAGGCAACTAGAAAGCATATGGTTGTACATTACTAGCAGCTTATGTTACACTACTGCCTGCTACTAATGTGTGTTTTATAGAGTGATCTCAAAAGGTTTTCAATTTGCTACTTTCCCCCGAGGTGCTCCCACTCCAGTGACAATATATCATTCAAATGGTGGAGAAATCTAAAGCTTATACAGCCTGGGGTATGATTAAAAAAATTAATTAAACTTTTTTGTGCATTTTAAAGTTTTCTATAACTATTCTTTAGAGTGCCCTATATAAGACCTTTAAGTGCGGTTGACCCTTCCACTTGCCGGCACTTTACAGCTATAGGTTATTTCTTTATTTTTTTTGTCATTTTTTACTTTCCATGACCTCATGGACCGTAAGACACCAGGACATCTTAGTGTCCATGGTCATGCTGATCTATGTGGTATTCATGGCAGAGATACTGGGGTGGGTTGCCAGTTATCCAGTGGGCCACAGCATACAGCTCCTGGTATTCCTTGGTGGTCCTCCATCCAATGACTAACCAGGCCCAACCCTGCTTGGCTTCCGGGTGGGGTGATCTCTTGGTTCCCTGACTGGAATTGAACCCATGTGAAAGCACCAAATCCTAACCACTGCACCCCCAGGGTTATAGTGGCTGTTTAATTACAACTGTAATACCTCTGCTCTAAAACTTCTGTATTTAGTACAGTTTGCAAGACATCTCAAAAAAATGTATTGAGGAACACTTTTGTATACCCTTTTTGAGAAAGAAGTGAATCTTGTGAACATATTGGAGCAGATACACACCTCCTTATGGTGAACAAAAGTCACTAAGCTTCACAATGACTGCACATTCTATGCTAAGGATGCAATGGCTCTCTCCCATTGAAAATAATCATGGTGCCCAAGCAAACCATCTACATAACTTAGTTGATTTGGGCCAATACGATTAGAATCTGCTTTGACTTCTTAAAATTATATAAATTGATTTTTGTATATAAATACGTAAGTAATTTTTTGATACAACCTTAGAATATATAATTTACAGTAGTATATGCTATTTTGAGAACCACACCATTTCAATTACATTTGCTGAATATTTTTTATGACTATCCAATATACTTCATGCTATATATTTATTTTAATATGCAGCATTTGTGGATATGGATATTTTATGCAGTTTGTCATTTAATTACTAACTTGCATTGCCTTTCAGTTTTAAGTGATGTCTATAAATTACTCTTTCCTAATATTCCAATTTAATAGAATGCAGTCACTTTGCAATAAATATGCGCCTCACTTTGTACATTACATCTTCCCAGCCTGGGTATTAATCATCGTCTTAATCTTTAACTCACACAAACTCACAGCATTTGGAATAACAGTCACTCTTCATACTTAACTGGGATTTAATTGCTTCATAATGTGTTTGTCATCATGTCATGAACACACCGTGTAACTGGTCTGTCCGCTGGGGTTGTGATATACTTCTGTTTATTGTGCTGTTTGTTTTTTTGTTTTTTTTCATGAACCAAAAAAGACCATAATCTGTTTTTTTTGGGATGTAGTAAAAAAAAATGTTTTGTTAACGATAAATATCGGATTCTGATGGTTTATTTTTCTTTATAACATGCCCATCCAAGTTCTTTTGACAGAGACATGAATAAGTAGAAAAACAGCACTTTTATTTAAAGGAAGATTTCAACTGTGATAACATGATTTGTCGGTCTTGGTAAGGCTTGAATAATGTTATCACAGTTGAAATCTTTCACTTCATTCTAATAGTGCTCAGGGCAAGAGGAAAGGCGGGAGAGGGGTACAGCAGCAACCATTAATGGGGTAAAATTTGGTTATAAATTATGTTTGCTGGCGAAAATGGTTATTTGATGTTGTATTTTTAATGTTAATTCTTAATAAACTAAAAAAATAAGTAACGTGAAAATTACATTGTGCCTTTAAGTTTTTATGCACGTGGTTGATAATAAAACAATATATATTATAAAATATTGCTTAGCATTATTAGATCGAAACGTAATAATCCAGTATGAAAATAGGATTTTGTGATGGTACTTAATATCCACATGGGCAGTATATGAGTGTATTTAGGTTTTACCCTGCCAAAGGTCATTTCACTTCTGTGCACCTTCTCCTCCTCCCCTTTTCCTCTTGGTATAGTCTAATCGTAAGATTTTTGCTGTTAGTGAGTCATGTCCGACTCTCTGTGACCCTGTGAACCACAGCACATCAGACGCATCTACCTTTATTACTCTAATTTTGCTTATCCGTAAGTTTTTTTTTGGCAAAGATACTGGAGTGGGTTGCCATTTCCTTCTCCAGTGGACTGTGATTTGTCTTTTCTCTCTGCTATGGCCTGCCCTTCTTAGGTGACCCTAAGTGGTACAGCTCACAGCTTCATTGAAGTAGACCAGCCCCTTCACTACGACAAGATACTGATCCAGAAAGGGAATCGTAAGAATACCACGCCCCTATATACAAAAGAATAAGTATATGTATCTGTATGTATGTATATGTTATAGCAGAAGGTGTGATATACACTTACAGGTTTGTCTCCGTATATAGACATTTCTGTGCATATAACACACCACTATTACATGGCATTGCATCTGCAACTTCAGGCAGGCTGCTTGCCCCTGGAAATGTGCTGCCCTAGGCCTGACTTTGTATGCATAGACAGAAACCCACCCATTAATTGTATGGTTAAACATAACGTTATACACAAACTATACAATTGAATATGAATTTCTATTGGAAAAAAACTGCATTCTTTAACCCAGATTAACTAAACTTCCTAAAGCAGTTTAATGAAATATGCTGTCTTTTTTTATGTGGAGAATTGCCACCACATGCTTAAGAAGCACAGTGCACCTTGGAAAGCCTAATAAATCTACCCCGTTTTCTGGATAATGACTGATCTGTCATCTAAGGCTTTGTCATCATTATTAATTAGGTTTTTAGAAACCACATGAACCATTTAATTCCATATAAAAAAATATAAATGAGGGATTTTTCCAGCAGTGATATAGAAGTACCAAGAAAAAAAAATATTGATGATGCTTTGGTGGTTTTACATGGCCAGTATGACTTGTGTTGTTGAAGCCACATAGGTCATACACAGCAGTTTATTAAATGAAGGGCAAGCGGGCTGTTTTATATTGGGAAACTATATTGAAATGACTAAGGACATATTAGCACTTTTTATCTAGAAAGTATTGCTGGGCTATGATGTTGTTCATGTACGTGATGAGAGATGAGTTTGGGGCAAGGTAAATACATATACTTCAGGATCGTTACATTGTTGTGGTAAAGGGGCTTGTATAACCCAATGAAGCTGTGAGCTGTGCCATGTAGGGTCACTCAAGATGGGCAGGTCATAACAATGCGCTCAGACAAATCGATGTCCACTGGAGACTGAACAGGCAACCCACTCCAGTATCTTTGCCAGGCATGCTGTGTAAGTGTATCTACAATGGTGTCTGGTGCATGTAGACCCAGTTAATATATGAACTGGCATCAGTGCCCCTCTCCCTATGTAACTAAGCACTCTACTTCCTTTTCCCACTATTGCTCGTCTCTTGTAATAACTCCCAAGTATCCTTATGCAGTTTCCAATGTTTGCACTTAGAATGCTGTAATCTGATATTCTATATAAATTGCGAAAAAGATTCTCCCATTTGCAGCCCTGTGCAGTGTCACACTTAATACAACAAATCCTAATTAGTGGTCACCCAATTATATGCTTCTGGCTTGTACATATGTTCTAACAACCTCTTAAATGCACAAATAGATTTTTGGTCCGCACTATTTTGGTCACTTTAATTGGATATTACAGGAGTTAGCATGTGGAACTATTCAATAAAAATTTGCATTAAGGATTTTTTTTTTACTTACCAGGAAAATTAACTCCTATGTCCAGTCACCTAGAATTGGGAAACACATCAATACACATCCGTGTTAATGCTGGAATCTTGTTTGCAGCTGCTAGAAATCTGACCCGTTTACAGAGCATTATGTTGCTTTTCCCCTTTGGCAAAACCTATTATAATACAAATGTTTTAGTGTAATAATCATCGCTGCAACATAGAGAGCAAATCCAGACACCAATAAGTAACCTCTTCCCAGGAACAGCCTGGGGTGATGTGTAACAGCCCCATTATAGGAGCAGAGACAGATGGCATTGATGCTAAGGTATGTTAATAATAAATACATATGAACTCATAGCAAACCAATCACATATTATAATTGTCAAACTGCGATTCGTCGTCACACCTTGCAACGAATCGCAGTTTGACAATGATCCGATCGCAAAGGTGATTGGATTGCGCACATGCTCATTGCGCGGCGTGATCCACACATGCGCAGAGCGTGTTGTGACCGCACATGCGCGGAGCGCATGGGCATCGCCCAAGGGGAGGGAAGAGACACAGAGGGAGAGGGGGGGGGGAGAGACGGAGGGGAAGAGACACAGAGGGAGGGGGGAAGAGACACAGGGGGAGAGGGGTGAAGACATAGAGGCAGGGGAAATAGGCATGGGGAGGAAGAGACACAGAAGGAAAGGGGGGAAAGAGACACAGGGGGGGAAAGGAACACAGGGAAGAGACACAGCGGGGGGAGAGGGGGGAAGAGACACAGGGTGGGAGAGTGGGGGCGGAGACAGGGGTGGGAGAGGAGGGAGGGGAGAGGGGGGGAAGAGACACAAGGGGAAAGAGACACAGGAGAGGTGGAAAGAGACACAGAAGGGAAAGGGGAGGAAAGAGACACAGGGGGGGGGGAAGATACATGTGGGGGAGGGGGGGAAGATACATGGGGGCGAGGGGGGGAAAAGACACAGGGGGCGAGGGGGGGAAGAGACAAAGGGGAGAGGGGGGAAGAGACACAGGGACAAGAGACACAGGGGAGTTGAAAGGGACACGGGAGGGAGAGGCGGGGAAGAGACACAAGAGGGAAAGAGACACAGGGGAAGGAGAGGAGGGTGGATAGAGTCACAGGTGAGGGAGAGACATAGGGGAGTGACAGGAGGGGGGAGTATACACAGGGGAGGGAAATGGGAGAGACACGAGGGAGGGGGGGAACAGACACAGGGGGAGGGGGATAGGGGGGAAAGACACAAGGGAGGGGGGAACACACACAGTGGAGGGGGAAAGAGATGCATGGGAGGGAGAGGGGGGGAAGAGACACAGGAGGGAAAGAGACACAGGGGAGGGGTTAGAGACACAGGAGGGAGAGGGGTGTAAAAACACAGGGAGGGAGGAAATACAAGAGAGGGAGAGGAGGGGGAAAGGAGACCCAAGAGAGGGAGAGGAGGGGGAAATGAGACACAAGGCAGGAAGTAGACAGGGGGAGGGACTCGCAATGAGCTCCAAAGGCGCTCATCACGAGGCCAGTAAAGAAGACGGTGGGAGAGGCTCCCATTGTGTGGCAAACAGCATTGCCAGGCTTCACTTTTTATTGCCGTCATTTTTGACTGGCAAGTCGCTAGTTATCACATATATAGTTGTGAGCAGCAGAAAATGTTGCTAACGCTGACATCATAAAGGGGGCGTGGCTATGATGTAAGTGGGGGTGGGCCTAACACCTGATCTTAACAGAAGCGTGGCGGCCATTTGCATTTCAGAGAAAGACAGCAAAGTGAGAGAGGGAGACAGGTACAGAGAGAGAGGGAGACAGGTACAGAGAGAGAAGAAGACAGGTACAGAGAGAGAAGAAGACAGGTACAGAGAGAGAAGAAGACAGGTACAGAGAGAGAAGAAGACAGGTACAGAGAGAGAGGGAGACAGGTACAGAGAGAGAGGGAGACAGCTACAGAGAGAGAAGGAGACAGGTACAGAGAGAGAGGGAGACAGGTACAGAGATGGAGACAGGTACAGAGAGGGAGAGAGACAGGTACAGAAAGGGAGAGAGACAGGTACAGAGAGAGAGGGAGACAGGTACAGAGAGGGAGAGAGACAGGTACAGAGAGAGAGGGAGACAGGTACAGAGAGGGAGAGAGACAGGTACAGAGAGAGAGGGAGACAGGTACAGAGAGGGAGAGAGACAGGTACAGAGAGAGAGGGAGACAGGTACAGAGAGAGAGGGAGACAGGTACAGAGAGAGAGGGAGACAGGTACAGAGAGAGAGGGAGACAGGTACAGAGAGAGAGGGAGACAGGTACAGAGAGGGAGGGAGACAGGTACAGAGAGAGAGGGAGACAGGTACAGAGAGGGAGGGAGACAGGTACAGAGAGAGAAGAAGACAGGCACAGAGAGAGAGGGAGACAGGTACAGAGAGAGAGGGAGACAGGTACAGAGAGAGAGGGAGACAGGTACAGAGAGAGAGGGAGACAGCTACAGAGAGAGAGGGAGACAGCTACAGAGAGAGAGGGAGACAGGTACAGAGAGGGAGAGAGACAGGTACAGAGAGAGAGGGAGACAGGTACAGAGAGAGAGGGAGACAGGTACAGAGAGAGAGGGAGACAGGTACAGAGAGAGAGGGAGACAGGTACAGAGAGAGAGGGAGACAGGTACAGAGAGAGAGGGAGACAGGTACAGAGAGAGAGGGAGACAGGTACAGAGAGGGAGGGAGACAGGTACAGAGAGAGAAGAAGACAGGTACAGAGAGAGAAGAAGACAGGTACAGAGAGAGAGGGAGACAGGTACAGAGAGAGAGGGAGACAGGTACAGAGAGAGAGGGAGACAGCTACAGAGAGAGAGGGAGACAGCTACAGAGAGAGAAGAAGACAGGTACAGAGAGAGAGGGAGACAGGTACAGAGAGAGAAGGAGACAGGTACAAAGAGAGAAGGAGACAGGTACAGAGAGAGAGGGAGTCAGGTACAGAGAGAGAGGGAGACATAAAGAGAATTACAGAGCAAGAGCACACACAGACAGTGAGGGAGCACAAAGACAGCGCAGAGAGAGTTCACAGATAGAGCGCACAGAGAGAGAGTGCAGAGAGATTGACAAAGAGAGTGAGGGGTACAGAGACAGAGATTGCACACAGACAGCAGTGCACATAGGGTGCAGATAGAGAAAGCGCACACACAGAGAGCATGCCCAGCCGGTACATCTACACATTATATAGTAATAATAATAATAATAATGCACAAGAGCATGCCCAGCCGGTACATCTACACATTATATAGTAATCACATATATGGTTGTGAGCGTACGAGTTGTTGCTAACGCTGCGGGCTCGCGATGCGAGTCGCGGCTCGCGCAGCGAGCCAAGGCCCTCGCAAAGCGAGGGCACTGGGCGAGGGTCTCAGTTGCTGGCATGGAGCGCCCTAAGGCGCTCCTTGCCAGCAACTGAGGACCCTCGCGAAGCGAGGGCCTCAGTTGCTGGCATGGAGTGCCGTAGGCGCTCCATGCCAGCACCTGAGGACCTCGCAAAGCGAGGGCCGCAGTTGCTGGCATGGAGCGCCGAAGGCGCTCCATGCCAGCAACTGCGACCCTCGCAAAGTTCACGTCGCAACCCAAAGAGCACAACACACACATTACGACACTCGCAAACAACATACGACACACGTTCACACACATTACGGCCTCGCAACACTCGGACGCAACTCGCGAACATTACAAAATGTAAAACACAATACATACACACAGCACATACATAAAAACCTTACCTACACCAAGAGGGAGCACCCAGGACCTCAAAAATGCCACTTAGACCTTCATTTTACTCGAAATAAAAGAGTTTAGAGACTAAAAAAAACTGTAAGCGAGAGAAAAAATGGCCACCGAAGAAAACGAGGCTACAGCACTCTAAACTCGCAAAACACCACAAGAAACTCGCACACGCCACAAACGACCTACAGATATTCATACCACACAGTGCACACATTCAGCATGCTTACACAGCAGCTCCACACCACTAATGCTGCAGCAACATCAACACAGATTGCCAGCTCTTCAACACAATGCTTCAAAATAGGTAAAGTATATTCATTTAGTAATCTATTACATATTTCAGTATTATACACCAAACAGCATTAGCTACCTTACAATTTCATTGCCGTCATTTTTTGACGGGCAATATTCTAGTTTTATATAAATGGCTGCTGCACTAATAGATCTCTACAAGGTTCTAGGTTAAATTCTCCTTCCTCCATATACAGCGTAATATCTCACAGTTACCTTGAAATAAGCAGTTTATACTTTATTATTTATTCTCCCACTCCCTTTAGATTCTCTTGTTAACTGAGCAGTAGCAATTTCTTTTCACATATAAATATTATCATTATTATAATACATTTATATATCACTTTTCTCCCAGAAGGGACTCCATAACCAAAGAAAAAAATGCAAACCACATAGTTGTACATTCATTTCTTCCTTTATTAAACTTTGCTTAAAATATTATGATGAATATACAAATGAATGGACCATTAATTGCAGCTAATTTCGATCAAGTTAGCTAGTAAATCATCATGATGATATGAACTAAATAATGCTTTATAGTCTACTTCTTATAGTGCCACTAAATATTTCTAAGCCAACTTTTCCCAGTGCCTAACACCAAATGTTAAACTTGTTTAGACTTTATTAGACATAATTATGTTGCACTTTAAAAGGATATCAATAAACTCAGAAATGTATAAGTATAGGTAAATAGTTGGAGGAATGCCTTTTCATTTATTAGGGCAATCCAATAGACATTGGTAGTTATTTGGCTACTGATGCTTTATGTTTTGGCTTTGCATGAATCTCTATTTTCTATTTCTATCTTTTTATGGCTTTATATATGTAAGTCAGCTTTGAGTTTCCAGGTTAGCTGAGCCTTCCAGGTAGGATGCATCCCATCTATTATCATTGGTCTGTCTTTGCCTAGACTTATCCCTTTTCGAGTTTATTAGTGCAATTTTAAAGTACAGCATAATTATGTTGAGTAAAGGTTCAGTTTTAAAACACACAAAAATACTACACCTCTTATACTTTTGGATGCAGATCTGCCTTTATAAGTGAAATTGTTCTGTACTTCCAGCCCACAAATGCCCAAGCTTTGGAGGGACAGCCCCTCTTTCATTCACCAATTAATATCAGGTTATTTTATTTGATTTATTTTTTAGAATGGCCAATATTAATTAAATGTATCTCTAAAATTTTGACAAATAGCTCAAACTGCTTGTAAATGAAAGACCATTGGAGTTCATGAAAAAACTCTTGTTTGTCAAGTATATGTCAAACTAACATCACCAGCATCTGTGTAAGTCATGGGCATAAAAACATTTTTTGAAACAATCTAAACATTTCAAAACTCTGTTTCTGAGTACAGGAATTGATATTGTGTTTGTTAAATCACATCCTGAGAACCGGATGATGGGCGTGGGTGTTTCCATTGTTATCAGTTGAGGGAGTAGGGAACAGGGACATATTTAGAGTCTTTGTTAGATAGTAGGATAGGCCTGAATTTGACACCACACTCCTCCCCCCTCGCTGACCAGAAGCAGAAGTTGTATCAATACATGCAGTCATAGCTCTCCAGAAGTGTAAATCTTCCTCTCACACACATGCATTTCTCATCAAGTATTATGGGTTCTTCTAGGGTCCTACAAAGGCATCAACATTTATTATATTAAAAACTGTGTGACTTTTTTTCCTGCTAATTATGCTTTTGGCTCAGATTTTTCAAACATATATTTTTTTATTGTTGTACAGTAGCACTTTATAATGACACCAGTAAATAGGATGTCTCTGTCCAATAATGCTGTTTATGCCTAAAATACTTAACTTTCAAATTCAATTGTCTAGCACTTCCTCTCAGAAATAAATAGAATTACACTCAAAGGTTTATTAACCAGTTGCACTTTAAATTTCCACAATAGTTGGGATGTTTTTTTTGTATCCAATTAAGAGGGATATATGAAAAGAGAATGTAAATGGGGAGAAAAACTAGATATGAAGCCAGAAGAAGAACGTGACAGATGTTAGAATATGAGAGTCAATGTTTAAATGTATATTGAGATTGATTGTGAATGGGATAAGTGATGATAACAGGGATATATTGGATATATCTGTAGGGTTTCTGCCTGTAGGAACTTTTGGGGTTAACTGATCTCTCCAACTATAAGGTGGTGAAATTGTTACCATATATGGCCTACAGTTTACCAGACACTGTTAGAATTATATCCAGTGCTGCAATATAGACAACAAATCTTAATTAGTGGTTTACAAAAATATGCATCTTTGACTCAATGCGGGTTGTAAATTTACAACCTCCCTGTAAAGCTTTTCCAGCGCATAAAATCCTCCCATTCAGCACTTTCCTGCTTTCATTACTTTAGTTGGAGAGTGGAATGAAGCTGTGCAACTGTACCAGAAATACATTTTAATCTGAAAGATTTTGAACTCCTGGGATTTCCTAAAATGCATTAAAAGTATATACGTCCAAGCTGTTTTTTCAAGGAGAAATATGATTTTCTTACGAATAGGAAACTAAACATGGGCACTCCCTTTTATAATTCTAGTTTTATAGGAAACAAATGAAAATTTAGCATGTTTTGTTATAGTTTTAGTATCAGCAATAAAAGTTATTAAAACAAGACAATACCGAAGGCATCAGAATTAAGTCATTTGTCCAAATTAGATTAGATTATGCAAGCCATCACCGTGTTAAAGACAAGATCCGTTTCTGAGAATATCCTTAAGTTGAATTTGTATGTAAATTGTATTCCTGATAAATAATATTAATAATAATAATATAATGGCTCATATGTGATAATAATAATACATTGTGATACATAGTGTTAAAAAAGACAAAAACACTTTCAAGATCTTGTAAACATGCCCTAAACCATAAGCAAACCCTTCCTCATCTCCTGCTAGTTATTGTATACAGTGAGAATCTTATGTTGTCTTATCAGTCATAGGGATCGATAAAAAACATCCTGAGATGTCAACTATGATTGGTAGGAGACAGCATGGTATTGATTCTTATTGTGCTAAAGATAAATATATAGGTTGTCCCCGGGTTAAGGACCAGATTCTTTCCAGAGATCATTCTTAAGTTGGATTTGTATGTAAGTCGGATCCCTGATCGTAATAATAATACTATAATGGCTCATAAATAGTAACAATTATACAGCGCAATACTAATAATACCTTTGTACTGTAATAAGTTATAGAAACTATTGTGCTCTTTCTTTCAATTCAAACAAACAGAATGCCATACAAAAGGGCTTGGGAGCCTGGTATTAAGAAGAGGTTGTCAGTAAGTCTGGCGGTCTGTAACCCGAAGACCTAATGCATGTCTTTTTTTTGTGTGTCTGACTAATGTATATCATATGTTATGACACATAGGAATATGAATACAAAAAATTAATATTTTTGTTACATTATTAATAGAAATCCATTTTTCTACAATAGTATTGGTTCCTGCAATGTTAATTAAAAATAAGGTACATATGGTTACAGTCTGATCGGATAAATACCTGGTTTCCATGGCATCGGCTTCCAACACAAAATCTCTAACTACTATATGTGCCTATACTAGAAAATCAGCATTTCAAAGAAAAACGCATTTAGCTGTGAACAGGAAACTACCATCATGAGTTATAGATAATGAACATATGCTGCTTTTGTATCCACTCATATAACTTTATATAAGAAATAAAAAAAAATGTTAAACATGTATTCTTGATATTTTATATTGATTGAAATGAGTATGTTACAAAGCAGACTTGAGGGTATATGGAGCTCACCAAATTACAGTATGCCATCAGCCAGATAATTGAAATGGACATGGAGCTGTGTTAGGTCAGCTAAAATGAGAGACAAGCAGCTGCAGAGGCCTAGTGCCAATCAAACCAGCAACCTGAGCTCTCAATGTGTCTCTCATTAAGTAATATATTCATTTATCAGTGTGCCTGCCTTGCCATCATCATAACAGTGGATTCATTGGCATGAATGATATAAAAAACAAGGTTAATTAAAGATTGTTTAAACCGTATTAATGAGAGGCACCCCACTCTTCCCCACACATGCTCATGATAAATCAATACGGTAGGCTCCATGTGCCTGTTAAACAAAACTAAGGAAAAAGACAAACCTGTTTGACTGTGTAGATCAAGACCAGATTCTGCTCTATTGTTTTTTTTACATCCATTGGTGCATAAGGTGTAGGAAGCTTTTCCTCCATAATTGTTGTTGTTTAGTTGTTCAGTCGTGCTCAACTCTCCATGAGTCTAAGGACTGCAGCACTCCAGGTACATCTTGTGTCTGTTTTTTTTCTAATCCATAAGTTTTTCATGACAAAGATACTATAGTGGTTACCAGTTCCTTCTCTGACGTCTCTATGATCTGCCCATCTTGGGCGACCCTACATGGTACAGCTCACAGCTTCATTGGGGTACACAAACCACTTCAAGGTAGCAATCCAGAAGAGATCCTCCATAATAGCTAGATAAAATGTAACATAATGTTTAATAAATGTTTTCTTTCAAAAACATATTATGCCTACAAAATACTTTGAAGTGTGTTTTTACTTGATTTGTTCCATAGCTTCACATGTTTTCAAGGATATTCTCAAGACAATGTATTTCTTTATCATGTTAGTCTGCATTCTATAAGAAACATAGAGGTCTTATTATATTTTATCAATTGTGTTATGATCTATTTTAATATTTTACGCTCATCTTATCAGAAACCGATTCCAGAAAGAACAAAGTAAGGAAATATAATATTTTCTATTAAAGGACCATTTTAGTTAAAAGAAAAACACACTTGAATGTAACAAACTAACTGAAAAATCTAAATCTTTGATTTGTTTTTATATATAAAAGAATCCATCTTGTCTTTGTTGCATTACAACCTGAGAAGTAAAGCAAGAATAGTGTGTTTTTATTTGTCAGTGGAGGGATAGCTGGGGGAAGAGGGAGAGGGAAGGATGACTTGTAAGGTAATTCGATCTCATTGAATTTGACACTACATGTTTAGTAGCTTGATGGCTTCCCCTACTTTCCAGAATTGCAAATGCCTCGATTACACACATTCACCAAAGAATCATGGATGCCTACTGGGTCCAGCAAACTAGATTTAAGTTTTTTCCCCACCTAATCTTGCTTTTAAGCCCATAGTTAACATATATATATGTGTATGTGTGTGTGTATGTAAATATATATGTGTGTGTTTATATATATATATATATATATATATATATATATATATATATATATATATATATATATATATATACATATATATATATATATATATACATATAATGTTCAGTTGTGTCTGACTCACCGTGACTGTATGGATTGCAGCGAGCTGGGCACAATCATTATGTTTCTGGTTGTGCTTATCCATTAAGTTGACCTGCCCATCTTGGGTGACCCTACATGGTAAAGCTAACTGCTTGATTGGAGAACACTTGTTCCTTCACTGTGACAAGGTAGCGATCCAGAATGTGTATGTGTATATATATATATATATATATATATATATATATATATATATAAATATATAATGTTTTATTTTTATTTTATTTTTTTCAGTGCACAGTGGTCATTTAATAATTCTACAAAAATGTCACATATCTGCAGCAATTATGTTGTGTTTTGAAAGTGCACATTTACCTGTAAACTATCTCAAATAAAAAATAAATAAATAAAAAAGCAGGATCTAAAAAAACAGGTCTGTCTGTGGAAGACAGGAGAGCTGGCAAGTATGATATTCGTTTTTGCCCAGATTACGTTTGGAAGAATCTGCCGTAATTTCTCATATTTATTTGCTTTATCCTGAAATGTCTTCTGTTACTTTGTCAGTTTTACATTCAAGCTTTTAGTTAATGCTTTTGGAAACTTGAATGATCTATCATAAATGACAGCATACATTATATTTGATTTAAACATACATAATATTTCTTAAATATCACTATAAAGAACAAACTTTCCTATGTGCAGCTGTTGGATTTTTCCTTTTCAGTACAATTGAATCAATATTTGCCCTTAAGCCCTTGACAAACTCTCTTATTTACATCAATCACGTTACAGTACTAATACTACTAGCTAGAACACATTTGCTTTATTACAGCAATACCAGAATAATCAATTAATGTACCCAAATGTATTATTTCATAATGAAATTGCAAATGGACATTGATTACAGGCCCAGCCTAGAATGCAGAAATCCATTACATCAGCCCTTTTTTGTTGTGAATGGCATTTTGGGATCTAATATAAAGTTTTTTTTGTTTCAGCTAAGTTTTAGAAGTTTACGTTGCTTCTTATGGTGATGAATAGTTTAATTATTTTCTGGTCAGATAATTAGTAATTTGATCGTATTGGAAAAAAAAAATGTTTGCAAATTTACATTAGCACTGGCGTGTTTATATGGCTATTAAGCTCTAATATTGCAATGCGTAAATGGCTACTTCACAGGCTTGTGAAGTATACAGGGAGTGCAGAATTATTAGGCAAGTTGTATTTTTGAGGATTAATTTTATTATTGAACAACAACCATGTTCTCAATGAACCCAAAAAAACTCATTAATATCAAAGCTGAATATTTTTGGAAGTAGTTTTTAGTTTGTTTTTAGTTTTAGCTATTTTAAGGGGATATCTGTGTGTGCAGGTGAATATTACTGTGCATAATTATTAGGCAACTTAACAAAAAACAAATATATACCCATTTCAATTATTTATTTTTACCAGTGAAACCAATATAACATCTCAACATTCACAAATATACATTTCTGACATTCAAAAACAAAACAAAAACAAATCAGTGACCAATATAGCCACCTTTCTTTGCAAGGACACTCAAAAGCCTGCCATCCATGGATTCTGTCAGTGTTTTGATCTGTTCATCATCAACATTGCGTGCAGCAGCAACCACAGCCTCCCAGACACTGTTCAGAGAGGTGTACTGTTTTCCCTCCTTGTAAATCTCACATTTGATGATGGACCACAGGTTCTCAATGGGGTTCAGATCAGGTGAACAAGGAGGCCATGTCATTAGATTTTCTTCTTTTATACCCTTTCTTGCCAGCCACGCTGTGGAGTACTTGGACGCGTGTGATGGAGCATTGTCCTGCATGAAAATCATGTTTTTCTTGAAGGATGCAGACTTCTTCCTGTACCACTGCTTGAAGAAGGTGTCTTCCAGGAACTTGCAGTAGGACTGGGAGTTGAGCTTGACTCCATCCTCAACCCGAAAAGGCCCCACAAGCTCATCTTTGATGATACCAGCCCAAACCAGTACTCCACCTCCACCTTGCTGGCGTCTGAGTCGGACTGGAGCTCTCTGCCCTTTACCAATCCAGCCACGGGCCCATCTATCTGGCCCATCAAGACTCACTCTCATTTCATCAGTCCATAAAACCTTCGAAAAATCAGTCTTGAGATATTTCTTGGCCCAGTCTTGACGTTTCAGCTTGTGTGTCTTGTTCAGTGGGGGTCGTCTTTCAGCCTTTCTTACCTTGGCCATGTCTCTGAGTATTGCACACCTTGTGCTTTTGGGCACTCCAGTGATGTTGCAGCTCTGAAATATGGCCAAACTGGTGGCAAGTGGCATCGGGGCAGCTGCACGCTTGACTTTTCTCAGTTCATGGGCAGTTATTTTGCGCCTTGGTTTTTCCACACGCTTCTTGCGACCCTGTTGACTATTTTGAATGAAACGCTTGATTGTTCGATGATCGCGCTTCAGAAGCTTTGCAATTTTAAGAGTGCTGCATCCCTCTGCAAGATATCTCACTATTTTTTACTTTTCTGAGCCTGTCAAGTCCTTCTTTTGACCCATTTTGCCAAAGGAAAGGAAGTTGCCTAATAATTATGCACACCTGATATATGGTGTTGATGTCATTAGACCACACCCCTTCTCATTACAGAGATGCACATCACCTAATATGCTTAATTGGTAGTAGGCTTTTGAGCCTATACAGCTTGGAGTAAGACAACATGCATAAAGAGGATGATGTGGTCAAAATACTCATTTGCCTAATAATTCTGCACTCCCTGTATATGTAAATGGCGTTGCTCAGTCGTGCCCGACTCACCTTGACCTCATGGGCAAAACACCATTCTGAGCCACTTGGTTTTCATGGCAGATATACTGGAGTGGGTTGCCAGTTCCTTCTCCAGTGGGCCACAGCATGCAGCTCCTGGTATTCCCAGGTTGTCTTCCATCCAAGTACTGACCAGTGTGACCTCTTGGCTGGATTTGAACCCAGGATGCTGGGATGAAAGCACCTGCATCCTAACCACTGCGCCACCAGGAAACCCAAAAGTATATAAAAATCGAACAACATTTGCAACTATATAAGCTAGAATTATACCAAATAATTTAAGACAATACTGTGTTTAGATGACTTGGCATCTTGGACTGAAGGCATTACTCTTCTATCAATATTTAAGTGGTTTTCAGAAAATGTCTCCATTCAACTATGTTAAGAGATAGTCACTATACAATGTGTGGTTCCTTCCAGGTTTTTAATCCTGTTTGAAACCAAGGAAGAATGTCCTCTGTCACTAATGCAAAAATACAATAGTTAAACATTTAATATTTTAAAATGTGTAAGAAAAAATGTAATTCAGAAGCTCATTTCACTGTTTTATAATTATATTTTATTGCTGAAGTGTTTTACTTTAAATTATTTGCTTAGCCGAAGTCTGCTGCACAACAGGATTTATTGAGCTTATATGGATATACTCTCAGGTCTGAAGGGGCCATAAATTACAAGCTCCCTGTATTGTCGTCACTGTAATAATACATTTCATATTGTTTTCCTTTTTGCTTAAAATAGCTAAAGAACGTCCTTCTGGATCCCTATCTTGTGGTAGTGAAGGGACTTGGTATAGCTCACATTTTCATTGAGGTAAACATTTAGGATCACTCGAGATGGGCAGGTCATAGCAGAGAGGTTAGACAAATTGCAGTCCACTGGAGAAGAAACTGGCAACCCACTCCAGTATCTTTGCCAAAACCATATGGATAAGCACCACCAGAAACACAGACAGACCTGCCCAGGTCCTGTGGTCCATATGGTCACCAAGAGTCGGACACGACTTAAGGACTGTACAATAACAACAGTTAAAATACAAGCTGACATGTTTTAGTTGCAGACTGTAATTGAGTGTGCTTGTGATTTTTGGCTCATAGAATCTGTGAGTCTAAAAAGCACCATAATCAGCCATTACAGAGGACTATTAGATGGATATTGCAAAGTTTTATAAAATTTTATATTAAGCGGTTCTTCATCAATTTTATTAAATGCACATTTTAAAAAAATGTTTTTTATATATCACTACATGAGAGTATAGGAGAGCAGAAAAGTATACTTGTGCTCTAAAAAGACTGGGGCTCTAAAAATAAAATATAATAATAACTAGAAAACATTACAAGTTTAGCCAGAACTTCATAATTGGGGCAGCCATTGGGAGTAATTCAGCAATTGGGACAATAGCTGCTAAAAATGTTGTGAATGCCCCCCCCCCAAAAAAAATGCTTTCATTTCCTTGCTATGCTCATCATTTTTTTTTTTCTTTTGCACTCACCTTCTGGTGCCGTTATGGTCTTTCACTCTTTTTCCTGATCATTATTTTTTATTTTCCCCTCTTGTTAATTATCTTTATTTCTATCTTTTACTGCCTTGAGGCAGCCACCATACTTTTATCACTTTTCCTAAAATCTGCTTCCTGAGTCCAATCTGTCCTTATACTTATCTTATTATTTTCCTTTCTATATGTATATATCTTATATTTTGTACGCCTTTTTCTTCTTTTCTCCTTCTTTCCTGCTTATCTTTCTCATGCCTCACCTGTTTTCCTCACCCCGACTTGCTCCTCCCTTTCTGTAACTTGTTTAAGCTATGTACCTCAAGTGGGAAAAGTACTGTCTCTCCTTTATCGGTCTACAATAAAACAAAGTAACATCCTTGCTTCTTCTAAGAGCGTATTTCTCCTCAATATTAATTGGCAGCAGCCCAGGAGTATCGTCAGACTGACAGTTACAGGCATATTCAAGTTTCATGGATTGTGAATGCACCTAATAGAGGAGAATCCGTAATGTATAAAAACATATTTTTACATTAAAAAAAAATCCCAAAATACACAATAACAATCTTACCATGATGTTTGCTAATTTTTTCAGCTTTCTGCCACTTGATTTTGAGAAGGAACACGCCTTGAAAACCTTAGCTAAGTTAGCATAAAATGTATCATTTATTTTAGCCAATCACAGGCAGCTATAGCATTGTTTCAAATACTAAGAAGCCAGTTTGTGCAGTAAAGCTTCCTGTGATGTGTAGTCTTGTTTTCCCCTGCAAAAGGAGGCAAGAAGGAGCCCAGACAATGCTTTTGGATTTCTGCATTGTGCTGCTGTTTACTTGAAACTTAATAAAGGGTTAAAAAAACATACTTGAATGCAGTGTTTTTATTAGTATGATCCAGATGTCTATGTAAGCAGCTCTGGGGGTGTGGAAACCAGTTTTTATTTTTAAATAAAATAAATCTGTATGTGCATATAATGAATCAATGTATTGTGTGTTTCTCATATAAGCAGCATGTGTTAGATTATAAAAAGTTAAAAACAGGGAAACTTCCATATACATTTAAGAAAATATACCTCCATAAGTTTTTTTCTAAAACAAAGGGGTCAAATTCCTTATTCTTCCTGTATATACATTTTTGGTGCTTATTAGTATTACATTCTGCTTACCTGTACCTGTAGTGGCCAAAACAATGACCCCTAATGTTGTCATTCAGTTTAAAGCTCTTCTCTACCCTTATCAAATACTCAGAGTTGCCATTTAAAGGCCATCTTGAGTCAAGCTAAGTATTATATGAATGAATCGATCACCAACTATTCTACTAATCCAGAACCTTTATGACCGAAATTGGTTCACTATTCTAGCTTCTGAAGATGTACTTGGCTTCTATTCTAATAGACATCTAGGAGACTTGTGTCGCTGTGATGAGATACAGCCATGTTAAAGACTATCCAATGTAGGCAAAACAACATCTCAATGTGAAAACCTTTATTCTGTCACATTGGTTTTATTAATGAAACACAAGGTTCAGAAATGGTACCAAAATTCTGTAATGTTTTGACTATATCAATTCCCAGTGGGGAGCTAATGTGGAGCTGCATGCAGCCGCACCGCTCCTTGGGACACGCTGCTGTGAGGAGACACAATCAATGCTTTTACAAATGTCATTCTTTGATTCATTCAACACTTTTTTTTATCACCAGAATCTGTACTTTGAAGGGAAATAGGTGTTTTCCGAACTGGCATTACATGTATTAATAGCTTTTTGGAACACATAGAGGGAACATTAAAAAAACACTATACAGAAAAGAATATTCTTTAGAAACCTTTTTTACAAGATAATGCAATAGAAGCTGTAGCTTAATCAAGTATTACTAAATAACAGGCTGAGTTAAATATACTGTAGAATCCAGGTTATCCGGCACTCAACTAACCGGGACTCTCAAGCAACCGGCACCGGCATCAATTCCCCATTTTCAAAAAACTAGCTAATCCGGCAACTACAGTTATCCGGCAATAAAGAGTCCTTGTGGGTGCTGGATAACAGGGGGGTTTACTGTATGTATGTATGTATGTATGTATGTGTGTGTGTGTATATATATATATATATATATATATATATATATATATATATATATATATATACATACAGTATCTCACAAAAGTGAGTACACCCCTCCCATTTTTATAAATATTTTATTATATCTTTTCATGTGACAACACTGAAGAAATGACACTCTGCTACAATGTAAAGTAGTACCTGTACAGCCTGTATAACAGTGTAAATTTGCTGTCCCCTCAAAATAACTCAACACACAGCCATTAATGTCTAAACCGTTGGCAACAAAAGTGAGTACACCCCTAAGTGGAAATGTCCAAATTGGGCCCAAAGTGTCAATATTTTGTGTGGTTACCATTATTTTTTTAGCACTGCCTTAACCCTCATGGGCATGGAGTTGACCAGAGCTTCACAGATTGCCACAGGAGTCCTCTTCCACTCCTCCATGATGACATCACGGAGCTGGTGAATGTTAGAGACCTTGCACTTCCCCACCTTCTGTTTGAGGATGTCCCACAGATGCTCAATAGGGTTTAGGTCTGGAGACATGCTTGGCCAGTCCATCACCTTTACCTTCAGTTCTTTAGCAAGGCAGTCGTCATCGTCTTTGAGGTGTGTTTGGGGTGATTATCGTGTTAAACAAATTTTTAATTTTGCTATATTTAGCAGTCAACTTTTCTGATTCGCCCAAAACCAAAATTTTGACCTATTGTTAATAACAGATAACTACTTTAGTTACTGATTAGGCCAAGGCATCGAGTCTGCTGTCTTTAGTGCAAGTAGCATGACAACTTACCTAGTCAGACAATAAAGGTTTAGGTGAGAAGCAAAAACAAAATAAATCACATAGTCTTCAGTTTTATCTGAAAAATAATTATTTTTAATGTATTGTTATATTCCACATTTGTAATGCAATCTAGTATTGCCCTTTGTTATGATCTATTTAACATGAGATCAGTTTACAAAAACAGCAAACTCTGAATAGAGAGCAAGTCATTGTAGGATAACCCTCACACTAAGTTTACAAGCAAACTAGTTACCCAAGATCCAAGTACCCAAGGTACCAGTGCCTACTAGATTGAACATTTTCTCTCAATAGTTTTTTTTTTATGTTTTTGGCTTATATAGTTTTCAAATATATAACAAACTAACATAAGTAAACATGAAGTTTTCCCAAACTACAATGGCTCTTTAACAATGGATAGGTAAATTAATCCAATGTCTACAGTCTTGCTATGAGGTTGAAGGAGTTTTATTGTAAGTAAGAGTGGGTATTATAGAGTTCTTATAGAACTAAATACTTGGAGAGCGTCATGGGGAGTGAAGTAGCGAAATGTAGTATTCGTATGATAGAAGTCTTTTACAGTAACTTGGTGCAGGTTTTGTGCATGGATACAAGATGTTGGTCAGTATACATTGTAGTCTTGCATGTGTATTTGGAAGTGAAGTCTAGGATGTAGGAGAATGTAGAAGAGGAAGAGAGTGGGAGCCAGAGTAGAGATTTGCAAAGCACGGCAGCAGATGGTGAGTGGGATTGATATCTAGCAGCAGCAGCATAAAAAGGACACTGTAATATCCCAGCGTTTATCCTTTTTAAATTAATTGTACTTTATTGCTTTTGTATGTTCTCTCCGTGCCTTATTCCTTTAGAAATACAAGCTTATGACTGTATGTTGTCATACTGCGCTGTGTTTATATGTATCTAGAATGTCCTCTTGAAGATTTTGAATAGTGCTCAAGCCAAATGCTCGTAACTATTCACACTGCTTCACAATACAAGAATGGAGGAAGGGCAGTGAGGATGCATATTATGTAGTCAAGAACTGGACAGAAAACAATAGATTTAGAGAACAGTCAATGCTGTGCTACTTTATATAAGAGATGATATGATCTTGTTGTTGTTTAGTCGTTCAGTTGTGTCTGACTATCCATGAGCCTGTGGACCTCAATACACCAAGCACAATCGTTGCGTCTCTGGTTGTGCTTATCCATGCGCAAGCCTGTAACTTTGTGAGTGTTACAGACAAACTCACCCCTGTGTCTTTTCCCCTCTCCCTCCCCTGTGTCTCTTTCCCCCTCTCTCCCTTCCCTGTGTCTCTTTCCCCCTCTCTCCCTTCCCTGTGTCTCTTTCCCCCTCTCTCCCTTCCCTGTGTCTCTTTCCCCCTCTCACCCTCCCCTGTTTTTTCACTCTCTTTTTTTTCACTTTTTTTGCCACTTTTTTGTTTTTGTTTATGATAAGCGTTATGCTAAAATTATAAGTATGGTTTCAACTCAATACATTTCTTGAATTACCAACAATGATCAAAGTGATGAGTCCCAAAAGGATGAAACACTGCTGTCCATGGGTGGGTTAGCTAAATAATGCATATACAGACTAGGAGCCATATTCTATTAAAAACACGTAAAGGACTTTTGGCTGTGGGTGTTTATTTTTTTCTTGAAATGTTTAGATGTATCTTTTTGCTGCAAGCCTGCAATTTACATCTTTCAGCCTCCACGCTTAAACCATGCCTTTTTAAATATGATTTCATGGGCTTGATCATATGATCTGGCAATATTTAAGCAAGCTCATAATTTACTTCCTAGACACAGCCAATAGTAAACGAGTCTGTCATCATGACATCAGTAAAACATGGAAGTTAGACGTAATCTGCAATCGGAGGCTACAAATTAATGGGAACCAATAAGTAATATTTGCAGATGGGGCTCCCGATCAATCACTCTATAAAATGCATTAGAGCATCTATTCTAGTCCATGTGGGTTTCATGATATGTATTAACTCCTTTAGTCCCAGGATTATTCTTACACATAAATAGCAGGTAAAAATTATATTTTTAAATTGCATATTTGTGGGTGTAAGACTGTTCTGCAATAATTATAATGTCTTTCCATGCCAACATTCAACTTTATTAAAAAGAAAACACAGGATAATACAGCAGTTGCACCAGTATGACATATTAAAACAAAATCTTACAAAAAAGGCGAAGTAAAGGAATGTAATGATTACACAATATAACACAAACCGTATTTTCGAAAATGTCCAATAGATTTTTTGTAGTCCAGCTCCTGGGCTTTCAGGTTTTCCATTATTTGGGGATAAAGAAAGACCTAACCGTGTGACCACTTTCTCTCTGGATGGTATGTATAGGGAGGTTATCAAAGCAAATTATTCTTTATAATTCTAACAAATCCAATAAAGTTAAATAATAAGTTTAAAATACATTGTAGCTAGCCACATCACCTCTGTATAAACTAAAATGTAAGGATTAGTTTCGGCTATTTCAGGTCCCCAAACATTCTGGCAGCAAGACATCATGGGCCCAAAGACAGCTCACACTACAGGATACTCCGGGGTTAACAAGAGCATGGAGTTGGCTACATAAGCACTAGGGCAGCATTGTAAGAAGGTAGAGGGTCTAGCAAAGTCGCAGTCTACATATGCACAGGGTAGGAAAAAATAACCTTTAACGTTTTATGAAAATAAACCCTTTTTAACGCATTACTCTCCCAATGAGATGGACTCGGAGAGTGCAGTATATAATCAGCCTCAAAATAGTGATGTCTGTTTTAAATTCAGTACGCAATAATACAGTAAATATAAACCAGATAGAGAATGGCAATATAGCTCATATTGGAGAATTATACCAGGAAGGTGCATCAATGACCCCTAGTTGTAAGTGAAATGTAACGGGTAATAACAATATAGAGAGCCGATTGAAAGACTAGCAATAATAACTTTCAAATAAGAGCTTGATGCAGATAACCTTGTCTCTGATCTGAGATCAAGTCTAAAAAAGCCGTCCATTAGAACTAAAAGCAAGGGAGGGCAAGCAAAATGTCATAGAAATCTGGGTCATAACACTTTTATGAAATGGTGAGAACAATATTAACAATAATAGGAACAGGCTGAGAGAGAAACAGTGGAATTCAGATGCATAATATAGATGGCAATGTCTCCAGTATGTGATCAGGGACAAAACAATAGTCCATTAGATCCAAAAGACAGGAAAGACAGTCCATTTAGTCAGTACCTAATGCCCCGTTTGCATGACCCAGTGTCAGTGAAAGTACTAGCAGGAATAGTGTAGCAACGTGTTATGGATCTGGTACTCCCATGGTGAAAGACATAGTAACAGTCTGCACAGCCAGTTGGATTGTTTGATCCAAGTTAATGCTGAGGACACTTGGTATGCTTAGATTTAGAGAAGATGGAGCACCTCTAGGACCCTCAAAAAGCAAAGCTGAGCAACGCTGTGGCTGCCACTTCTCCCTGCAGAGAGGTATCCAGGGCCACTGCTGTAATGGTGGAGAAGCCATGTGACTGACTGATCACAGATCAAGTTACAAGGTGAGACTGGAGCCATGTTTAATATCTTATTGCTCCATGTGTGTCTCACTGTCGGGGGGGGGGGGGGGCAGATTCAGCTGATAGTAGAATGTTGCTTCTGTTTATCAGAGCCAACTGAAAAGACTTCTTCAAAGGCATATCTAAGTTTCCTGGATTATGAATGCATCTGATAGAGTAGAATCTGTAGTGAATGCAAAAAAAAATTTGCATAAACAATATTAAAATAAACTTTTACAAACTCACCCTGATGTTGGCTAAATCTTTTCAATTTGCAAGCTGATGCTTTTGTCTGTTGACTCCCCTGAAAATCCCTGCTAAGATTAGCATATTTTTTTTTTATCCAATCAGGAGAAAGCAGATACATTTGTATCCTAATCTGGAGTCGCTGTGTTGCAAAGAAGCCTGGGATATGTAGTCTCTTTTTCTCTATTTACCTTTGTGATATGATTCAGTTGTAAACTCAGACCACACCCAACCATATGATGCAATCCAGCACCAAGTACTTCCTTTGAAATGTCAAACTCCATACCTAGATACCTTTTCCTCTGCATACTTGGTGTAATGTCAGTGACCTCTGGGCGTGCACAGCTGGTATTTTCTCTCCTGCCTATAAATTTGTAAATACACTGAACATTTGAGACCCAGGAAACATATACAGTATATACCTTTAATGACGTCTATAATGATAGAGCTGTGTGCTGTACATAATCGGTCGTTAAGATAACATAATCAGTAGAGCTGCAGCTTATCCTGGAATCAAGACTTATTTTCCTGTCGTGCTGGCAGAGATTTCTAGCTAGGCCTCAACTTTGACACAGGCTTCTAGACCAAAACTGTTTGTGTTATTTAAAAATATTGGTATGGATATTAGTAATTCTCAAATTTAAGCTGATTTTAAACGGATTCCCTTCCCATGCTTTTAAAGTACAGTAGTGTGTGTTTTCTTGCTGCTACAACTCTAAATGTTTGAAAAAGTCTTTGCAAGTCCTATTTAGTACTCATAATATTTTGGACAGAAACATAATACTATTTTCAGTTGCTGGTTCAACTTAATTTGCAAGCTAGACCTATGGATCTAATAGAATATGGATTTTGTGTAACTTTAATTAATCATCTCTCGTAATGTTCGAGCTGTGCTAAAACCAATAGAGTTGTAAGGCCTGTTTTGCGGCTTTGGATGGCCTGAAGTAATTGTAGGTAGGTAACCAGTAATCGGTTTGTGAGTAGCTAATAGAATACGTGGCAATTTTAAGAGTGGTTTAAAGTGTGTATAAATGTATTATATGGGCAATATAATAGGGCCCTATGTTGTGTTGTTCCTAAAAGCTCTGTTTTAATGATAGGATCAGACTTGACTCTGATTGCTGAAGAAAGTATTTTAGCAAATCTCACACTATTAATTTAGTTAAAAAACCTGAATTTCCTCTTGTTCATAAAGTGAACATAGTGCATACAGAGAGCTTTATGAAGAATATGTGACCAAAGGTTGATCAGCTGTCGGAGTTTGCAGCTAGTTGTGAAGCATGATTAAGTTGTTATATTGTCTTGAATGTTCATCCAATTTTAGATACTGCTTGTGGCATAAAGACAAACATATTGCAGGTGCATCTCTGCTGCCACATAATGTGCCTGTAAGGCTTACGCTAATCTCCAAGCTGTGACTTATATGGTAATAAGAAAAAAGCTAAAATATGTAGCAACTGAAACAAGGTTAAACAATCCCAGTGTACTATGCAAATTGATTTCAATTTCAGAGATGCGTGGCTACCTGTGGAGCAAGGATGCGCTGGCCTTATAAAAACCGCCAATCAGGTTAAAAATAAAAAACAAAAGGATATGTACAGAATGTTAGAGAATTTTACATCTTTCCATGTATTACAGCACTTAAGATTTTTCCATGCACCACTGGAAAATTATATACACGTTTAATGTATATAACTTTAAGCTTTCTACCATGCAATTACAGCACTGTAAAGTTCTCATAAAAGCATGTTAAAATACTTTTTTAATTTTTGAAATATGTTCTTTTTTGAAAGAGAAGTTTATAAATTAAATCTCTGTTTATATGAGGCACTGCCAGTGCCATCACATAGACTCACAGCAACAGTTTGGTGCATAGAGCATAAGCAGAAAGAGATTTAACACTTGCCAAATTCATCTGTGCAAGGAAATGACTGCTGGAATCTGCTAAAAACTACAGTTGGGGGTTAACATCTCCTGCTTCATTCCTCCATTGCTCACGGGCCCTTAACATCTCAGTGTTGGCAGATGTTGTTAATCATGCAACAGTCAGGAGTGTGTTTGTAAACAGACCTAAGACTGTAGATTTTTAGCTATTGGTGTAATGGAAAAAAAATCAATAGATCATTTTAACATACAAACTCGTGCTCTCTCACCCCATGAAGAGCACTTCTAGTGATGTAAATGGTCCTTTAATTTTTTTTTGTGTGAATTATTACCAAGTTAGTAAATTTACATGTTATGCTGCCCTCTTGTCAGACATCACCTTCCTTTTATTTATTTATATATATATATATATATATATATATATATATATATATATATATATATATATTTATATTTATATATATATATGTATATTGTTCTTAGCTTCAACATGTGATATTGATTTGATGATACTAGGTTTATATAAAGTATCTGTCTCTTTACAAAAGAGTCAGCATTATTTAACCTATTATGAATATCTTAAGACATTCACCAGACATTATTGACTTAATAACATATCCTATGAGATTGTGACAGCTTTGCAGAGCATCAAGATGAGGGAGAGATACACTAAGAGCTCAGTATAGATCCCTAGTCATTGATAATTACAATGGGATGCTCAGATCTGAGTGCATGCTCTATCTATCTTTTGTACTATAGTTTCATCCATTTTAAAGGACAGTAGAAATGTTGTCTTTGTTTTTAACAGGATTAGAGACCTGGGATGAGATGTTGAATCGGATAAAATCCTTATTTGGTTATTTTATAAAGACAGATAATTTAAATTGGAAATTTTCAACAGAATTTAAAGGGACGCTGTCATCCCAAAATAAAGTTGTTTTTTTAGGTTACTATTAAAGAGCATAAACTGGCTGTATGTTGACTTTATGAAAAACTCACTGTGAAATTTCATGTTGTTCTTACATTTATATGTGGCAACAACATGTAAAGAAAAGACTACTTTTGATTCAAAGAAAAAAAAAAAGGAATTCCAGAGTTCAGATGGCATTTTTAAGTTGGTATAATATTAGGGGCAAATTGGCACTTCGTGTTCAATAAAAATCCCACAGTTAATAGTTTAAAAAATATAATGAATTGTCAAAAACTAGAATTTGCTTTCTACATCTAAACTTGTAGTTTCCCTACATGCATATATTCCTTACCCGAGAGTCTTGAAAATATTCTTCAACTTTCTTTCATGTTTTATTTTCTCAAATCGTCACGTCTTGTTTCCTTCATACCAAACACAAATTATATACATATATATATATATATATGTATGTATATATATATATATATATATATATATATTAGTACATTTGTGTTCACAATTGAATGTCTAAAACAAGTAAAATAAACTTGCTTCCTGCTCAGAATTCCGAGAAATACAGTTATTACACTGCACTCTGGGAAGCTGAGTAGGGACATGCATATGTGCCCACAAATGCTTCGTTCTTCAATCAATAAGCATTTTAAACATGGCTTCCTTTAAGCTTATGCCCGCCGCATCACACAGCTTTTATGCAAAGCCAAGGTTGGATTATACACAAGCTGGGAATCTTACCCACGGACAGCAGTTTCAATGTTACTGCCTATCATCAGTGTGGGGCGGGATCCCAGCTTGTGTTGTGCACCTTATGAGTAGGTAGTTCACCACAACAATCACTTATATATATAAATGTAATCTCCTTATAAATGAAGAGTCTATGGATCCACCTGAAGGATCTGAATACATATTTTACTCACCTGTGATTCTTTTCGTACAACTAGTGAGAGATAATAAACTAATTTCTGTGTTTAAAGGCTTTAAAAGCAAATTTATTTCCTGGCATTTACTAACAATGCATAATTTCCCCCTGTGTAAAATTATCCTTTTTGCTGACAAAGAAAATAATGAGCCATTCTAATGGCAATCATATTCATAAAGTAGTGAGAGGCACATTTAATATGGACAGCAAAGCACATTGAAAATCTGATTTAGTATTGTGCCTTTTAATGTCTAGCACATGCTGCTATTAAGAAACAGATTGTATAATTCAAAAATGTGCTATGTACCATTTTTTTTCTCCCAAGATGTGACAAATATAGAAAACGTGTATGCTAACAAATTCATACATTAAAAGCTACTTTTCGTTTTACAGACTTTTCTGTACAGTTTCTTACTAAAAGAACAAATCTCTTCTCTAACTAATCAAATCTGTTAACTATATTAACAAAAAACTAAAAGCAGGCACTATCAACAATCCATGTTCACCAGATAAGGACTAATATCTGTGCTATATTAAAATATATGGGTTCCCTGGTGGTCCAATAGTTAGGTTTCGGTGCTTTCACCGCTACAACCTGGGTTCGGTTCCAGTCCGGAAACCAAGAGGTCACACCACCCTGAAGCCATGTAGGGCTGGGCCTGGACAGTACTTGGATGAGAGGCCACATAGGAATACCAGGAGCTGTATGTTGTGGGCCACTAGAGAAGGAACTGGCACCCCGCTCCAGTATCTCTGCCATGAATACGAAGTGGATCAGCATGGTGTGTTACGGTCCATCAGGTCACGGAGAGTCGGACACGACTGAAAGGAAGCAAACGCACAACACATATTAAAATATATGAATAAAATGTAAAAAATAAATCCTACGTCTGGAGAAAAAAATGCCAAAAATCTAAAACTGAAAGTGTATTGCAGGTATTTTGTTCACAGATGAGATGCATAGTTTGGACACTCACCGTTGTTTGCTTTTAACAGCAAAATAAAATTCTATATTTTTCAGGTCTTTTTAGATTCCTCGCCATTTACCTGGCATTATTTTTTCACATCCACACCTTAATGTAAGTACCAAGAAATCACCACTGTCTATCAAACCTACACTAAACAAGTGTGGCACGTCCTTCGCACGCTCGAGAACAGCGTGCCGTCATCAGGGCGCCGAGAACTGCGCGCTGATGACGTTCTGCGCTCCAGCCTGCATCCCATCTGCCACAGAGGCTTCTCATGTGCGCTCCCCCATCTCATATTTACTGGACCTGCTTGCTGGAGGCTGCTAAGGCCAAGGTAAGGGGCTGACAGTGTGCCATGTGGGACTGGCACGTGTCACTAGGAGCATATTGTATGTAATGTCACTGTCATTGCGTGCATGTGTCACTAGGAGCATGTTGCATTGCATGTTTATCACTACATGTCATTATTTGCATGTGTGATAAACATGCAATGCAACATGCTCCTAGTGACACATGAAACAATGCCTAGCCCATATGGCACACTGTCAGAGCAGGTCCAGTAAATATGAAATGGGGGAGCTCGCGCATGAGAAGCCTCTGTGGCAGATGGGATGCAGGGTGGAGCGCAGAGCGTCATCACGTTGCAGTTCTTGGCGCCCTGATAATGGCGGCCTGGCCCTAAACAAGCCATCATAGCCTGTCTCTTAAGTTCCCCAAGACGGGTTACAGCAAGAGCCTTTCCACAACTCATGCATAAATAAATGACCACATAGTATAAACAGCTGCATTAACTCTACCATTGCTCTTTATTCCCATTCCTATTCTGTAGCTTGGACATCTGAGCTATTTATTACTTTACTAGTTTAGTTTGTGCCTACATCCTCTCCTCATATTATTTTACCCTAGGAAGCAATAACTCCAGATTTTACCACTTTATGTGCCAGGGTGTTCATCATTGTTCTGATTGTTGTGAATCGGACTTGGCCAGTTTTCTCTACCAGGCTGAATGGCAGCAGTTTCCTCTTCCTGTTTATTTACTGTCTGGAAGCTGGCGTTGCTGAGCAATCAATTAGTCCTGAGGGCAAACATCCCCTTCCTACTAGTGATGCTGCTGTACCACTAGAGAGTGCGGGTGAGGAGTAGTTGCGTCCTTCCTATGGAACAGGATTTGAGATGGATTGGAAGGGAAGATAAATAGAAAAACGTGTAATAAAGAAATAGGAGGGTGATGGAAGAATAAGAGAATAAAACATGTCTGGCAATCATTGATGGATACAGCACTAAGAAGCGCTAAGGTTGAACATAGATTAAAGCGGGGTGTATACTCAACTAGAAACACTAGTGCCATGTTCACTGTTGTCTTTAGGCCTAAGCTCATGAGGCCCGAGCCTAGGGCAGCACATTTCCAGGGGAGCAGGCTGATTTAGATTCATCTCTCATTGGTTTAACGAAACAAGAGAAGATGCTGAAATATGTGCATATGCACAGAAATGGCTACATGTACTATGATTTCTGTCGGTAAGGGTATCTAGCACTTTCTAATATACATAAATAAACTTAAATCTATGATTTGGGATATAGGAAGGGGATAGAAGGAGTAGTAACTGGGGAGTGAAGATGTACAAGAACCTGGGCCATGGGGTGGGTCTGCACATATTTGAATGGGCCTTGGGCAGCATAAAACCTAAATATGGCCATGTTACAAAAGTAAAAAGTATTCTAAAGAACTTCACCTTCACTAAGTAAAAAAAAAAAAAAAAGCTCCCTGTGCAGTGACAATGCTGCCAATGCATCTGAAAAAGTTATTTAAACAGTGAAAAGAAAGTGACGATATATATTTTAAGCGTGTATGTATAACAAAATGAAAACTGCTATTAAGTGTTATGGTCTAAATCAAAATTACTAAAACAAGTCAGTAGCATTGTGATTTGGTTATAAGAAAGTACCAGTCATATATTGCTTAAACTAATTTGCACAAAATTACCTTGTAAATAAATTATAAGAAAAAGGAACCAAAGATATGATGTCTAAAAATACTTGATTTCTAAATTACTTGCTCCACCCAGTCCGAGGAAAGTACTTTTATAACAACTGGTACAATCTGGTATTAATACGTATATAAAGATACCATGTAAATTGTGTCTACAACAGGTCCCTGAGTTCTATCCCTAAGCTCCAATACTGGCCAATAACTGGATACCTTGGCATCCAAATGGCATATAACTATGCCAGTTATAGAAAATGCTGGATATCTATAAAAATAAAATAAAGTATAAATAAAGATACCCCAGTAAATACAATGATGGGACGCCCATTCCACTAACGTGTTTTACCCATTCAGCTTTCTCAAAGAAAATTGCACCAAAATGTTAAGTGTCTTTTTAAAATCTAATCACCAATGTCTCCAATTATATTCAGTCCTATGTGTGATAGCTAAATGATTAGTCTCTAATGGTTACAGATTGATCGGTCTATGAGGACTAATGTCCACGGTTATGTTTTCATTCACCTACTATTTTAGCGTATCAAAAAAACAGAAATCATTAGATGCCTACGTGTAAAACCGTAGCCCGTAATGTAGCCCGCAAGACTTACGACTATTAAATTGGCGACATAAAGCTACCCCGAAACGACTTGCGGGTTAATGGCGAAAAAGCCCTACAGGATGTCAAAATCTGAGCTCCGCAGCTGCAAATCCTTTGTTCTGTCGAGCCCGTAAATGTTATATTCGCAAATAGCTATTAAATTGCTACAAATCCACCGTTCAAACCTGTAACCTGAAAATGGATGCAAAAAGCCAAAGGGTACTAGAGAGGACCAGGGGGGTTAAAGACCTATCCGTAGCACTGTAAATGCAAATATACACACACAACTGTACTCATAATTAAAGGGAAAGTGATGTTAGGTATTAAAATGAATAGCTCATAATAAATAAAAAAAGTTATGTTTAATTTCCATGTTATATCGATCCTGGCAATTAATGTGTTAATACATATAATGGAACTCGCATGGACTAGAATATCTATTTATTAATACTGCATTATTTTAGGACTGCGGGTCCGATCGAAACTTGTAATTGAAATCCATAAGGCTTAGAAACCTAACCTCCATTTTTTGGTGACGTAATGATGCCATTGGCTCCGTCTAAACCCGTAACTACGGGTTTGACTAATTAATAGTGTTCATGGCCGCACATCCAACGCGTGCAAGAATGGTTTGCGTCTCCGGCCTGTAACTCGCGGCATGGTTCAACTTAATAGCTCTGTAATGCAGCCAAATTTCAAGCCCGCAGCCTTTGGGGGTGTGCCGATGCCGCTACGGGCTTCAAATTTAATGGGGCTGCTGGTATCCATTAATTGTGTTTTCATTGTTTGATGTTTCCTGAATTAGTATATTACCACTCGAGTCATGACATGTATACCTCTTTATATTGTCCTTAAACATGTATACATAGAACATCTATAGTTTTGTACTGCTCCCTTTAATACAACTAAATGCATTGGCATTAGAAGTATAAATTGTAGGAATTCACCATCCTCCATTATAATTTTTAACCATAATTACCTCTTATTGCTTACAGGTACCTACACATGTCATTAACCATTCCTTTGCGTTTGTGGTATTTTATACTTAAGATTTGCACATATTAATTTTTAATTAAAATAATTATTTTAAATAGACTTGTGGAAAATATAGTACTCTGTATTATTTATTGTGTTATTTCATTTTAGAGACCCAATTGAGAGTTTAAAATTACTGATGACCCTAAAAAGCCCAAGTTTTCGCATATCAACAATTGCCCTTGTGTAATATTTTTGTAACATTATTTTGTTGTTTACAATTCCTTTATATTAAAACAATTGTCCTCAAGTAAATATCCACATTCTTAATTCTACAATTGCTTCTTATATTTTTTATTAATTTTACATTTAGGAAAACCAAATTGGTTGTATGTGATACCTTAAAATCATAATATGTAAAAAGATCCATTTATAAACCCAATACCCTAAAAGATGTAATGTTTTCAATTGCTCTTGTTGGCGTGCCCCCAGCCAGCCAATGACATCTACAGACAAAAGTATTATCTCTACATTTGCTGTTTTACCTAATATTTGTCATGTAAAAAAATAACCATTGTAATTTTTAAAATGTCTTTTCAATGTATATAGAAGTTTCATGGATTATGAATGCATCTGAATATAATTAGTAGTGTATGCAAACATTTTTTGCATGAAAAAAAAAAATCATCATCAAACCTTAATAAACTTACCCTAAAGTTTTCAAATTTCTTCCGTTTTCTGGCAGTTGATTTTGAGAAGAAATGCTACTGAAACCCCAAGCTGAATTAGCATAAAATTCATAATTCGTAGTGGCCAATCAGAGGCAGCTAGATTGTTGCAGTGACTGGGGAATCAAGGGATGTGTTGTCTTTTGCAAGCAAGCAGCTTAGCCAGTGCTATTTTGAATTTCTGTACTGTGGGCTTGAAGGTTAGTAAAGGATTAAAAACATACTTGAATTCAGTTTTTCTATTGGTTAGTACATGGTGCCAATGTAAGCAGCTCTGAGGGTGTAAAAAACAATTTAAAAAATAAAAAAAATACATTTGTATAGAATGACTCAATATAATTTGTGTTTCTGATATAAACAGCATGTGTAAGATAAGAAAAAGGGAAAAACAGAGAATCTTCTATAATAATTTACATACTTACATTAGTTCATTTTTATATTTGATGAGGGTGAGGAAAGCCACCTCCCACTGCGCACCTTCATATATGACTGTTAAATCATGAAGTAGCTCATTATTTAATAAATAAAAAAAAAAAAGGGCTTTCAGCACTCACCTAGTCCATAAGACCTTACTGTTTGGATTTTGCTTATTTTGAGGAATATATAATTAAAACAGATTATGGTTAATTAAAAAATAGCCAGGGAGTTGCTTGTTGAACACATGCATATTCAACCTAATAATTACTAGCAACGTGTTTAGAAAGTTCTGTATTGAAGGAAGTATTAAACAATAATAATTAATCAATAATGCACTGCACAGTATATACAGGAACAATTCTTCCAAGGAGCAAATTGAGATTACAGAGAATGGCTGAGGATCAGGAGAGATAAAAAAAAGAAGGAAATCCGGATGAAGCAAGAGAGAAAGAAGTAAATATCAGGAAGTGAGTGAGGAGGAGCCGGGTGAATAAAAAAAGAAAGGAGTGAGAGTAGAGGAGAGATGAAGTAGAATAATATAGCTGAGATAAATCCGCACTAGAAATATAAAAAAATAACCAAACAAATTAGTACTAATGAAAAGTACTGGTGTGCTACTCACAAAATTATAAACGATCCAAACTTGAAAAGAAATTTTTTTGTGTGCACTCATTGGTTTTTTCAATATTGATCTAAAGTATGGTCCAATTCCATGTACATGGATAATATATTGAAATATAAAATATAACTTTTATTGTTGTAAAATAAGAAGAGATGAAGAAGCTAAAATGGAATGGTAATAAATGGTGAGGGGCTTATTTGGTACTATAAAAAAATCTAAATTCATCTCGGGGGGAAAAAAACAGTGATCACTTAATGCCGGCACTTTCCGAGAGCTGTTACATTTGCCTTTGTGAAATGTTTAAAATATTGGGATTGCTTAGTTTATTGTTATTTCCTCTTGAATTGGTAGAATAATACATTAGCCTTTTACCTCTCTATTTGGGAATTAAGTGTTTATGTTGTACACAGCATTTATTGCTACAATTAACAAAATGGTTCGTCTTTGTTTCCTACAGGGAACTGGGTGGATCTAAACTTTAAAATGATGGCTCTTCAAATCATTAGTGTTTATGTTTAGACTCAACTCTCTAACTTTTATAGCGTTCGTTCTGGGAGTTCTTTGTAATAGTGTTTGCTATGAGATCCGGCACGTGCTTCTCTACAGCTAATTGTAGGTCTCATTGATAGGATTGGCTTTAAAGGTGCATAATGTAAGAATACTCTCAGGTATATATTGTAATATTTATAGTATGCTTGATAATGTACAACACATTTTTACAAAGCTGAAAATTAAAAGCCCTATTTTATTTATTTTAAGGATATATGGAAGTTTCCCTGTTTTAGACTTTTTCTAATCTAACACATGCTTTTTTTTAATTTTTTTTACGTGTTTCCACTCCCCCAGAGGTGCCTACATAGGCATCTGGTACCTATAGAAACACTGCATTCAGGTACATTTTTTAACACTATACTAAGCTTCATGCCAAAAGCAGCACAGTGCAGAGATCCAGAGTAGCACTGCCTGAAGCTGCTTCCTTGTGGTGGGAACAAGACTACACATCCCATGACACTTTGCTCTCTCCCTCTCTCCCCCCTTTTAGAAGTGTTTATTTTTTTACATTTTTGTTTATTCTGAAGTAATGTTTCCTCCTTTACTTGTTGAGCACATTCACAAACTTCACAAAATATTTTTTAATTTAGAAGATCCTGCTCTATTTATCTATCTGTCTGTCTGTCTGTGTCTGTCTGTCTGGCTATCTATCTATCTATCTATCTATCTATCTATCTATCTATCTATCTATCTATCTATCTATCTATCTATCTCCTTCTCCCTCTCTTCACCCTCTCTCCCGGTCTCTCTCTGCCCTCTCTCTATCTTCCCTCTCTCTCTCCCTCTATCGCCATCTATCCCTTCCCCCCCCCATCTCCCCCCCTCTCTCACCCCTCTCTCACCCCTCTCTCACCCCTCTCTCACCCCTCTCTCACCCTCTATCCCTCTCTCCCTCTCTCCAGGTCTCCCTCCTCTATCCCTCTCTCCCCCCTCTATCCCTCTCTCTCCAGGTCTCCCTCCTCTATCCCTCTCTCCCCCCTCTATCCCTCTCTCCCCCTTCCTCCTCTCTCTCTCCCCTCACCCCCTTTCTACCCCCCTCTCTCTCTCCCCTCACCCCCTTTCTCCCTCCTTCACGCTTTCTCTTCCACCTGATGCAACTTCTTGCAGTTATTCCTTACAGTGTATCAATACTTTTCATTCTCGCATCATTTTTTCTTTTACAAGGAAATGAGAACATCCATAACCAGCCTTGCCCATATTCAATTTAAACTGGTTAGAAAAACATGTTCTTAAAAATTTCCCTTTAGACTGTCTGACAAAGATTTAGTGAATAATTCAGTATAGAAATTGAAAGTATCCTTCAAATTAGATGTAATATTAGCTGAAGATGCTCTTGGCCACTTGGTGATTTATTACTTTTTAATATTTAGTAAGGCTGTGGATTCCAGGATAAAACCAAGGGTCATCATAAATTAGTGTAGAGGTCTTGTGTATGCACGGCTGGACGTTGCAAGTTTCATCGCTTGTAAGTTAGTCTCTTCCTGGAAGCTCCAGGCTACAGGTCTCATCAGTGTATTTCTAAGCTGGAACACGGGCAAACATCAATACAATAAATGTTATAAGGGAGGAGGGGTGTCATTCATTTAGCTGTAGGATCCATTAATGTGCCATGCAAGCTATTCCTGCGGAGCAGTGACTGCTTAGTCATTATTTTATAGGTTACTTTCTGTAAAAATCTAATTGACTTCTTTAGAAATACTGTATTGTGCCAAATGCACATATCTGAATGTTTTCTTTCCGTACAAGTAATGAATTACATTTATTAAAGGGTCTGTTTATGCAAAAGAAAAAAAATTATATAAATGTTTTTATTTGGGTTACTTATTTAATTTTATTCTCTTTCAGTGTAATTGTTATATACATTTTACATTTCACTAATAACATGCACCCAGAGTAATAGATTTTCAGCTTCTGGAGCCTCCACCTTTCTTCCTATTCACTGTCATGCAAGCTGCCATCTTTATTTTCTATGATCTAATGTCATGTCAATAGGGTAGTGGCCTCACGCTATGAGTGCCTCATGCTGCTGCAAGCAGACCATGACATGTTGTGGGTGAGTATAAGCTACACGAGACACTGGTGGTGTTATACCCCTATTTGTGGGTGTTGCCTTAATTTCATAGATGGGAAAGATGGCAGCCTGCATGGGCGTGAAACGGAAGAAAGAGGGATGCCCCATTACATAGTGAGGCAGCATAATCAGTGTCTTATGGGGCAGATCAGTCCAACCGTCTGGCATCCCAAACCATCAATAGACCCTGAAAGGGCTATTACAGTTCTCCACTCGGATTGAGTACAGCTCTTTCTTGCGGAGGGGGTTGAGGTCCAAACATGGACAAGTAGACAGTTCAGAGTGGGGGCATCAGCTCCAGTTAGTCCCTCCAGATGTTCAGTGGGGTTGGGTAGGCGCTTGTGTGATTAGCAGAGCGTCAGGAAATAGGAGAGAAGTACTGCTCCTATTTGAACTTCCCTCCGGTATTGTCCTTAACCAATCAGGTGGCTTCCTGTGAGACAGTTTCCTGATTGGTTGCTGCCCATGATCCCTCTACCAATCAGGATGGTGCCTACATGCCTGGGAGATATGAATAAGCCAATCAGAAACAGGCCTACCTTCAATGAGGATTAAAATAGGAAATGTTCTCCCGTTCCATGGTTAGAGGTCCGACCATGCTTTGCCGAGGCCCCCAGTTAAAAGCTCTTTGTGTGGGGTCATTATTTGTGGCGGTCAGGGATGTCTCATTCTGACCGCAAAAAGCGGGTTGTGACAGTTGCTCCTCCATGTTTGTGGAGATCTGAAGCTGCCATTTTAAATTCACTTTGTGACACTGATCTCTGAGCTGACTGAATTCAAAGTTCAAGGGCCAGCTCAAGAGCCACACAAACTGCAGCTGTGACAATTACATGTATGTTCTGTGTTTCTTCAGCAGCTCACATCATCTAATAATATAAAGACTACTTTAACCGGCAAGTGCTATAACTTTTACCCACTTTTTTGAAGTTTAGTAAGGGAACTTTTCCATATAAGCGCAACTTGTGTTTAGGTGAAACTTTTCTTTTAAACTGTGAGTAACCGTAGTATGCTGTATAAGTTTGGTTTATAGGAAACCTAAAATAGTTATGTATTTAGTATTCTTTAGTACTTTGAACTTTACCGCCTACATTTGTATCATGCGTTTATAACTGCATGCTTTGTAAAATTATAAAACATGTCTGAATTAAGAAGATTTTGTGAAGGTTAAAAATGTACATTTTAACCCCTGTGGACACAGCACGGGTAGAATTTTTGTCTCTATGGAGAAATCATTTACTCTCTCGAATGACTACACGCACGTGGCATACATAGACCTAAAAAGCCATCTTTGTGCAGGGATTCAAAAGTCTTTTTTGATCAAAAAAATCAAAATAAAACTTTTTTTTTTTTTTTCATAATCTTTGCAGCACTAGTTTTTCAGATGTAAAAGTTGTAATGTTTCACATATAGTCTTGTGATAAAAAAATAGTTGTTTGTAGCTATAAGCTAAACCTCGTTCAAGAGCCGCAGTCTCCTGGATCAGTAGGTACTTTTTCACTTTTGTTTTTATATATTTTTCATTGGATACTTTTCCTCTAATATTCAAAGCCTGAAGTCGTCTTAACATCAATTTAAGACTGATATTGAGAAAAGTTATTTAATGTTGGTAGTGGATGAAGGGTTTTCTGATGGGCTTCGCAGCGTGTTGAATGTTTTAAACATTTCAAGTTTCATTCAACTGTACATGTGGGATCAGTGATAAAATCAATACAGAGTCTTTCTTATCGAGTATATCATTTGAAGATAAGCTGATATTTTGGTTCATGTATTATCTACAAGTTACAGCATGTTTTTAGGTTCTTTAAAATCGTAGGTAATACAAAATAAAATATTACTTATTATTTTAAAGAACCTAGATTATTCTTTGTAATCATATTTTTGAATCGCTAAAAGTTAAGTTTTAGATGCACTTGTGCCCTCTCCTCTAATCTATGGAGACAATTACCAGTTTATCTAAATAGGCTTTAGAGTGCACATCCATGACCTAAGCAAGGCCCATTTGGTAGGTGCATATAAGAATTTATACCCCATCACCCATTGAATACAAAATTAGACACAGATTAGACACAGACCATTTCTTGGGAGATAACTGGCCACAGCGTTTATTGGTAAACACAACATGATGTAATAACCATAACGATAAATACATAAATAAACATAACCCCGAGGGGAGGAGCCTGGACAGAGACAGTACACCCTACGCCCAGAAGCCTCATCCAGGGCCTACCGTGTTGGAACATCCGTACCACCGTAGGGTAGGATCTCCCCCATTTTCCACTGTCCCGGCGACTCCCCTCACCACCCGCCGCTGTGACAAAATAAACAAACGTCTGATATCATATAATATACACTTAAAAGATACATCTACCACAATGAATACATAGACAACAACTTAATACACAGCTGCTTTTTTTTTTTTTTTTTTTTTACAGTACAATATATACAACACGTTAACAACAATACTCTAGGGATGGGTGGGTGGGCATCTGCTCCCATGGCTAGCTGGGGGCGGACTGGAGAAAATTGGCGGCAAACGCATACATTGCTCCACCTCCCTCAGCTAGCCACCACCCCGCCCCTACCCGGGCCTGCCATGTCAGGTGGCCCCTCCCCCCAACCCCAGGCAAGCCTGAGGTGGGCTACGGGCCCTTCATGACCTAAGCAAGGCCCATTTGGTAGGTGCATATAAGAATTTATACCCCATCACCCATTGAATACAAAATTAGACACAGATTAGACACAGACCATTTCTTGGGAGATAACTGGCCACAGCGTTTATTGGTAAACACAACATGATGTAATAACCATAACGATAAATACATAAATAAACATAACCCCGAGGGGAGGAGCCTGGACAGAGACAGTACACCCTACGCCCAGAAGCCTCATCCAGGGCCTACCGTGTTGGAACATCCGTACCACCGTAGGGTAGGATCTCCCCCATTTTCCACTGTCCCGGCGACTCCCCTCACCACCCGCCGCTGTGACAAAATAAACAAACGTCTGATATCATATAATATACACTTAAAAGATACATCTACCACAATGAATACATAGACAACAACTTAATACACAGCTGCTTTTTTTTTTTTTTTTTTTTTTTACAGTACAATATATACAACACGTTAACAACAAAACTCTAGGGATGGGTGGGTGGGCATCTGCTCCCATGGCTAGCTGGGGGCGGACTGGAGAAAATTGGCGGCAAACGCATACATTGCTCCACCTCCCTCAGCTAGCCACCACCCCGCCCCTACCCGGGCCTGCCATGTCAGGTGGCCCCTCCCCCCAACCCCAGGCAAGCCTGAGGTGGGCTACGGGCCCTTCATGACCTAAGCAAGGCCCATTTGGTAGGTGCATATAAGAATTTATACCCCATCACCCATTGAATACAAAATTAGACACAGATTAGACACAGACCATTTCTTGGGAGATAACTGGCCACAGCGTTTATTGGTAAACACAACATGATGTAATAACCATAACGATAAATACATAAATAAACATAACCCCGAGGGGAGGAGCCTGGACAGAGACAGTACACCCTACGCCCAGAAGCCTCATCCAGGGCCTACCGTGTTGGAACATCCGTACCACCGTAGGGTAGGATCTCCCCCATTTTCCACTGTCCCGGCGACTCCCCTCACCACCCGCCACAGAGAAGATCGCATAATACCTTTGCGGATTCGACTCCCCCCACCAACAAAAAACACCATGGCCAGCCACATACCCTCCTAAAACCTAACTCCAAGGCCACTCGCCCGCATGGTCTGCTTTACTAATAGCCCATGCTATTTCCGCCCGATACCTTCCAATTCTCAAGACCATCTTCTCCAGAAGCCCATAGGGCTGTTACTGCATCTGCACCAAGCGAGTGGGCAGCAAGTTCCATGCGGAATATGCCCAAATGCTGCAGGCAATCTCCCACGTCGTAGAATCACTCATATAGAACCAGTCCCATTTCATCAAGGGAAGGTGCAAACCAACTTCGTGATTGGCTGAACCAAGAGAGCCGTAATCCAGGAAGGGGGAGCAATCAGCGTGCCCAACACACTGTAACTACCTCCTTCCCACCTGTTCAACTGGCTGCCGCTGCCACATGGTCACGTGATCACCCTGGATCGCCAGACCAGTCACCTGAGGTCGACATACCTTGTCTGTTTACCAACCAACCTCCTGCTACCATCCGACCAGCGGAAAGAGATGGCCGCACAGAAACGCAAGGATTTAAACTTGTCACAGACCTCTTTCCATAACCGCAGTAACCAGCCATATGGTCATACCTGAGGTCTCCCCACCTTGCCTGTATATATTAACCGAACTCTCACTACCGGCACACCAGCGGGAAGGAGAGATGGCTGCACAGCCCGCAAGGCTTCGCCCTTATCACAGACCTCCTTCCCGAACAGTGGTATCTCCGGCCCTTGGGAAAAGGCTACCAGTCGCCTGCTGTCCCTTTACCATACCTCCTGTTCGCCTTTACGATCACCCTTTGGATCCCAAGACTAGGCACCTGAGGTCGCCCTCCCTGCCTGTATACTAACCAAACTCTCACTGCCGGCACACCAGTGGGAAGGAGAGATGGCTGCACAGCCCACAAGGCTTCGCCCTTATCACAGACCTCCTTCACGAACAGTGGTATCTCCGGCCCTTGGGAAAAGGCTACCAGTCGCCTGCTGTCCCTTTGCCATACCTCCTGTTCGCCTTTACGATCACCCTTTGGATCCCAAGACCAGGCATCTGAGGTCGCCCTCCCTGCCTGTCTACTAACCAAACTCTCACTACCGGCACACCAGCGGGAAGGAGAGATGGCTGCACAGCCCGAAGGCTTTGCCCTTATCACAGACCTCCTTCCCGAACAGTGGTATCTCCGGCCCTTGGGAAAGGGTTACCCGTCGCCTGCTGTCCCTTTGCCATACCTCCTGTTCGCCTTTACCCCTTGCTTTCTCTATCCATTCCTACGTCAGGACCCATTAACCCAGCTTGATTTCCGATGGGCCACACTGCTACTTGCCCCCCCCCACCTTTGGGGGACTCCTCTTCTGAGCCTACGGATAGCGTACCCAGTGCCCAAACTGTCCAACCTCCCACCCTGGCCTGCAGTCTGAGGCTCGCACCTGAGAAGGAACCGTCCTCCATCCTGTCTTTTTGACCTTGTATCTTCATAATACTATATGCTCCTCTATCCGTACTGAGCACAGGGTTTTCAACAACGTTGTCCTGAACAAGCAACTACATACTGAGAAACAGCCTGCACCACCACTGCAATCACTGCCTACTCTACTTACTGCCCTTCGATCCACTGCCAACCATCCGTGTATAACTCTAGCAAGATCTACGAAGCCAAATACCTTACAGCACATACCTATCACAATAGCTTATGATACCACCTTGAATGATCAAAACAGGGTCCTCCATTTTTGGAATGTTGTTAATGCTGTATTTTCCCTTGTTTTTATCCCCTGTATTGCGCTACGGAATATGTTGGCGTGATACAAATAAAAGTTAATAAAGTATCAAAGCGTGATACAACTGCCGGGGACGACAGGAGTGACAGCCCTTGTTGCATAGAGACCAAAAAAAAAACACCTCTGTAATAACCCATATATACTCCTCAGTCTGCACGTTGCCAATCCCGGTACAAAGAGTTAATAATATCCTGGAACTCACCTGGAAAAGCATATAATACCCTCTGCTTTATGACTATTACCGGTTATCAAGCGTTAGCGCCCCGTCAGCACGACCCCTAAGACTTTTTTTTTTTTTTTAATCCGAGACAAAATCTGACAATCCCTTATACATATCTCCATTACCATACAAAATAAAAAAAATATATACATGTGATAGACCCACTGAACACGCACACCGCTACCCACCAAATGGCGCAATCATGGCTTACAATTTTCATCTCGCTGCATAACCTACACTACCTCTAACCAGACAGACCAGGGGCCCGACGCAGGTCCCCAGATGCCGTTACAGCCAGATTTGAAAAGCGCTGGTATATGAAAAGAAAAACTGCTACCAGCGGATTTAATCCATCAGCTACCCTGCCAACACTATGGAAAAACGTGCCTGTGCAGAAAACAACTGAGACAAAAATTACATATAAAAAACACTTGTCCACCTTTAACATCGGTAGCCTAGAGCACCTATGTCTATATTATCAGACGCAAACACCTCTACTATAACTAGGAATGTACCAAACACCTACCCTAGACCCACCTTCAGAAGTCAATATAACCACCCAAGACCATAGCGGATAAGGCATAAGAGTAAACCGTGGAGGAGTATACGACATACCCAAAAAGGGATAATTCTGCTGGAATGCCACCCGGCCTCCTTCCAAATCCCACTACAAACCTGAAACTAGTGGTATGAGAACTGTCTACCTGATCAATGGAACCCACGACGATAGAGATGATGAACGGGGAATGAGAACCTACGGCACAGAACGGTAATGCGATAAAATGGTAAAGCCTCCCAGCATACCGGGAGGCCTATACCCCTAACGTACCCTAGAACCACAAGGACAACCCTGCCAGGAACATGCAGGGATGACCCCGCAAGACAGCCGAGATGAAAATGATACCAAGGAGAACGAGTACAGGCAAATAGATTTACCCCATATAACTAACCTCCCGGTGGACCGCCTATGAAGGGAACTCAGTGCAGACACCGATCCCAAGCTGCGACCAACAGCACAATAACCTAACTATATCAAACATACCTGGCAGGAACCTACACAACAAATACTTGCTATGCCCAAGCCATCAGACCCCAAACTCCCCACTATCCCTTGATATGGACCTCTATAAAGTAGACGGTTTATAAGCAGCCCCAATACCCCGATGTCAAGGCGGTTAAGTATAATAAGCGCGCAATGTCACTAAACAACCTGGGCACCAACCCGTCTAAGGAGGACACTATGGGAAGGAATTGGCCCTATAACTTTCTAAGGCCTCTCTGCCCTGCTCCCCCCTTAAGACAGCCCCTGGTAACCTGATATATAGGCTTATGGCCCCAATATGCCAAGCAGTTCCATAAGGGTGGTTCACTGACAATCCTTAAGGCACAGCACTAAGCGCTGTACCTAGTGCAGTTGCAGCAAGAACAACCGCAAATCATATGATCATTCCAGACCGCAACTGCTACAGTCCAATCTCACTATAAATCACCTGGTGTTCAACCCCTTAGACTGCAATTGGAGAAGCCAACTGCCACCGCCAGAATTAAAAGTCCTATCTGTCCCCCGTAACTCCAGTTATGAACACACTATTATACAAATAACGCAAGGGAAAATGATGTAAGTATTAAATAATCACACAACGTCCTCAGACTCGTAGATAATAATATGAAATAGATTTATTGCGGATGAAAACCGAAGTATACAGAATATGTCAATATATATAACAGCAGTCCCCTAGACTTGACTATCATATTGACAGAGAATACTGCTATTAATGTGACCAAGTGCTGCTTACCTACATTGCAGCTCCCAGACAGCATGGCAGCCTGAGAGGGAAGGAAGGCCTGGTTACATCACCAGGAGTCCCAGCACACAGCAAAATGGTACACACAGCCTTCACTAATATGATAATGTGCACTCTGACCACCCCACACAATCTATACACAAACATATATACAATACACAAACATATGTACCCATACAACAAAACACAATACACATATGAAATACACACAACACATATACACAATGCACAAGAACCAAGCAAAGCCCATACATAACCAATATACCTACAAAACAAATATACATACATATAAATATGTCCAAATACATACATATATAAATAGATCCACATATAGATACATACATAACAAGCACATGTATATCCATATACATAAACACAAAACCAAAAGCATACATATATCCAAATACACATATATATATATATATATATATATATATATATATATATATATATATATATATACATAACCACATGCACACACATATATATATATATATATATATATATATAAATATACACATACACACATATATATATATATATATATATATATATATAAATATACACATACACACACATACATACATATACATATCCATACATAAATATAATACTCAACAACAAAAAAACATACCCAAACACATATAAACATACATATACACCCACACACATGTATACACACCTAAACATATATACATACATATATAAGTGTATAATATATAAGCCTACTACAGAGTTATATAATGCAGTTCATAATACATGCTGCCTTGATAGCAGGGACACAGCTTACCCTCCCCTGCACACCCAGAGACAACACAGCCCTCACAGCTGCATCAACCAGGTCTGTGGCCTGAACCAGCTCAGCAGTGTTCACATCAGTGCCCCCCCAGCACTCACATACACTATGACAAGGAGCACTAGCAGCTCCATCCTCTTCCATGGCTAGCTAGGGGCCAGCTCCCTAACACTCTGGAGGCCATAAACAGGGGCTGCACCAGCAGCACATCTGCTCCCATGGCTAGCTGGGGGCGGACTGGAGAAAATTGGCGGCAAACGCATACATTGCTCCACCTCCCTCATCTAGCCACCACCCCGCCCCTACCCGGGCCTGCCATGTCAGGTGGCCCCTCCCCCCAACCCCAGGCAAGCCTGAGGTGGGCTACGGGCCCTTCATCACACTTCTTTATATACTTGTGTATATCTATCATTAGTGTCAGTTGCACTGGTACTTTTATTTTAGAGTACATTTGTGGTCTTTTCCATATCATCTAGTGCTGATTTCTCCCCCACCCCCCCCCCCCCCCCCCTTTTTTTTTTTTTTTATATCCTCACATGAAGTAACAACACTATTTATTGGTGCGGGGGAGTTTATGTAAACCTTATGAAAAGAAAAAAAATAAGCATTGCTTACAAAATTCAAAACTATAATTACTTAGTCAAAAATAAATCAATTAGTTTTCTTCTCCGCGATAAATCCAGAATACTTTTGCTGCAGGTGTTTCTGTATAGCCTTCCCTTTCATATTTAAATTATGCCTTGCCACTTTTGTCTGAACGCAAAGCTGTAAATCTGCTAATCAGAACAGAAGAAGATAACACTAAAGTTCATTGCTGAAAGATCAGATGAACATTTTATTAAACTGTAGTCTGATGTACACTTAGTCGTGCACAAGTGTTCTTTTAGAGCTGAGGTTCCTAATTTGTGGCCCATGAAACACATTTAGGAACCACTATTCTACTCTATATATTTGTTGATGTTTAGTCGTGTCAGACTCTCCGTGACCATATGAACCACAGCACGCCAGGCACATCTGTCAGTTACTGCCCCTTTGAGCTCCATCAAGCTTATACTCATTGCTTCAATGACCTAATCGGTCCATCTCCACCTCTGCCTTTGCCTTATTGGAGTTCCTTCAGTCTTTCCCAGCATCAGAGTCTTCTCTAGAGAATGCTGCATTTATCATGATATGATCAAAATATTTGAGTTTTAGCCTCATGATCAAACCTTCCAGTGATCAGTTTGTCTTTATTTCCTGTAGCATGGATTTATTGGATCTTCTAAGCAGCTTTCACCAACATCTCAATTCAAAGGCATCAAATCTAAGGCACCCAGCCTTCCTTATGTTCCAGCTCTCACAGGAGTTTAATCTTTCTAACTATATGGACCTTTGTTGATAGTGATATATCTTTACTTTTTAATAACTATATATTTACATACAGATATTATATTTTACTGCTTTGTGACTTTTCTCTTCCCTAAATCTTAGAGTTTATGTAAATCTCAAACTTATGAGGTTATGTCTACACTGTAGTGGTCATTTAAATATTAAATATCAAGGCTGCTGGGGTCTGGCACGCATCAGATTCACACTGTGTGACAGGATTTGAGTGTTCTTAGAAACACAGGACTATCACAGAGCAGCGCTGATAGCCAGCAGCCACTAAACTACAGGTAACACCAGATATGTTTAACAATTTTAATAAAACAGACAGGAATAAGACTCACTTATAGATGATTTGACTTTTATATGGTGATTGTGGGTTTATTTAAAGGGTCTCTAACAGGAAATTGATTTCCTTTTAAAGAACGTTACAACTGTCTAGCAGTTCTTCTCCACCGTAAATAATTTATGAAATATTTTGAATTTATTTGGGGCTTGATAAGGATGGGAGAGGGGTCTAACTACCGGATAACATTGTGGGTCTTTTTTTGGCCACTACAGGACAGGCAGACTGGAATCCTAATTAAAGCAGCTAATTAATATGCATGATCTGCTCATTTGCATATAAATGCAGCAACAACAAGGTAGAATTTCCCAGATGACTCACTTTAGAACAAATGGATAACACAACATATAGCGAGTTATTCACGCTCTTTAAGAATAACCTAAAAAAACAACAACTTGATTTTTGGGTGAGAGAAAAGGTGCTTTTGAAGAGGCTGTTAAATAAGAGAGAGAGAAACTTAGAAACAAAGTAAGAACATTTGAGTAAGCATTAAAACCGTATCGGAGGATCCTTGTATTTCTAATTTATCTTTAAGCTGCTTACATAGGGCCTCATTCTATTAACGACCGTAGGAGATGCGGGGCCGCAAGGACCGGCCGCAAGCTATTTGGCTATTCTATTCCCTTCCGGCCAGGGATTCCGGCAGGCTTGCGGCCGGCGCCTTGCTATCTCTTGCCGCACGCGCCGGAGGAAAGCCTTTGATCTAAAACGGCCGCAAGAGTTTCGGCCGCAAGAAAATCCCGGTGGCTATTCTATTGCTCCGGGAACCCTCTCTGCAAGGCTAAAACCGAGCCGCAGCTTACTTGCAGGAAAAAGGTCCCGCTAGCACCAATTAAGCACATTATAAAGCAGAAATAAAGGCATCCTGCACTCTGAGGAGACTATAAAGTGATTGTAGGTGTTAGCAAAAATAGCACAACATTCCCCTACACTCAAATCCGTAAAAAAAATATTTTTTTATATATATGTCAAATATCCATGTAAAAAGTCCAGAGTGCTTGGAGCACCTCAGACCCGCCCACGCTGCGGCCGGAAAATAAACAGTTAATGTAAACTCGGATTTGGGCTGATGTGCAAGCTTGAAAGTGGGTTACTATTAATCCTCATGTCCCCCAATATGATCCCTAGCATTTACAGAGCTTTACAGTGCTGTCTTGAATTTATTTTTGACTTTAAAGATTTCTGAGCTTACGGCCGGCCGTAAGGGGAGATCCTTGCAGCCTTGCGGCCATTTTACGGCCGATAATAGAATGAGGCCCATAGTGAGGTGTGAAGGTTATATTGAAAAGGTTGTGACTATCAAACATGTTTTTCTAAAAAAAAGTAGTATTCCACTTCTATCCCGGCAGCTGGTTGACGTTGTCGGGCTTGAAAAATAATAGGTGAATAAAAGGGAGACCACGGTAGTCACCAAGGTTCCTTCTGATTTTCAGTGGCACAAGATATTCAAGTTGTGCAATTATTTTCCCACTGACAAAAACATGGGCATGTTAAATTAAGTAACAACCACTCCAGAAAAAAAGGGCAGAACATCAGAGTCGATGGAACATAGAAAAAAATATAAAGAGAAGGGGGAGAGAATAAAGCAATAATACAATATGGAAACTTTAGTTTGACATACTAGAATATATATAAAATCGCTCTCACAGGAAATAATAAATCCACAAAAAAAAAGGAAATACACAAAATATATGAGTAAATCACAAAATACAGAATGAGGAGGACATTAAACAGATTTTGTTGATATAACAACCCACTTCCTCAGGGACTTTGAAAGCTATACTGAAGAACCAAGCAGTTCCTGGAGAGAAAAGATGCTAGGGAGAGAGGAAGAACAAGGAAATAGAAAATGAAGAAACAATGGAGTGGAAGATAACAGGGCAGATGGGGGAAGGAAATGTTCGCTCTAAGCTTTGTCTTGGTTCCATTCCTGTGTGTACTGCTTTCATAACAAACAAGTGCATGGCTTAGAGGGAATATGGGTAACCAGTTATGTAAATGGTGTTGTAGTTTGGGGACACAGAGTAGAAATGTTTTAATATATCTAATCCTGTCCAGTCGTTATTCCCCAAGATCTACAAACCAACCACAATCTTTGTTCCCACCTGTTGTGTGAATTTTCTACAACGTAATTCATTGGACTCCTATATGGATACAAGCCATTAGGAATAGTGTTGGGAAAACCCAATGATTGGGTGAAAAAATGCTTTATTGGTTGGAGGAAATTGTTCTGTCATCCTCCCTTTAGCCATAGCCCCCTGCACATTAAGGGCTGGTAGGTGCCATATGGAGGGGCCCCTATGGCTCATTATTTTCTGTACAGTGGTAGTAAAATAGGTCCAAGGAATCCCAACATTTTTACTTTTTAACACACACCAATTGTCCAATGTTGGAGCTCTGTGTTCCCAACATATTTAAGTTATTTTTTACCACTCTTCCTGCAAGTGCATTCTTGGGAATATCATTACTTTTAAATGCTGCATACAGCATAATGATTCAAGGTTTACTATACCAGTGCCCATGGAGCTTTTTTTGGGAGCAACAAGGATTATGACTGCATCTGATCAGTAGTGTATGCCAAAAAATGTTTGCATGAAAAAAATCCCCAAATAAACACTTATAAACTAGTCATAGGCAGCTATAACATTGTTGCAATGGGTGGGAAGTCAGAATATACAGTAAAGCATCATGGAATATGTAGTCATTGCTGATGTGGATTTCTGAATTGTATCATCTTAAATAACATACCAGAATGCAGTGTTTCTATTGGTTGGTTCCAGGTGCCTATGCAGGCACAAGACTGGGTGTGGAGAGAATGTTTTCATCTGTCTTCATTTCTCTTGAAATCTGTCACTAAGTAGCTTTGGAGTCCAGTATGGAGTTCAAGACAACACAGAAAATACACTGAGTACAGTATGTGTATACAGTAACATGGTGATACAGAAAGAGTAGATGTCTCTACTAATGAGAATTTATAATCTTTCCCAAACTTCAGTGGTTCCTTCACAAACCATTAAATAGTTTTTAATGGAGTCTGAATAACCATGGCCTTACTAACAGAAAAGTGATTATTGTTTAGTTATTAGATTTTCATGTGATTGTCTTTTACAGTTTGTTTGCAGACACAGTTGATTACATCCACTTAGTAATGTTAATTAGCAGTTGTGTATAAATATCACCTATTGCTAATTTGCTAGTATCTGAATACCTTGGGCCTTATTAAATTAGCCCTCTTAGTTCCCTCGTTCCTCGCAATAGACAATACGTCCCTCGCAGCCTGCTTTGCGAGATGTCTCCGAAAAATGGCAGAGAATAAGCTCCGAGAGCAGCCATAAATCTATGAGGTGAATCTTTCACCTCGGAAAAATCCCTACGGTCACAAAAAAGTGCTAGCAAGGGATCCTAAATCACATATGGGCTGCCTCGGAACAGCCCGACACCGCCGTCTGATGCTCCCCCCTGCTCCCTAAACACATCACCATGCTGCAGGGGTCCCTATCGGGACCCCTGCAGCCCCACCCACATTAATCTCTTGCAGCAGGGGTCCTCGATCGGCATAGGTCAAGCCCCCGCTGCATTTAAAATTTAAAAATGCCCCGCCGCGGCTCCTTAAAGGGCCCGCGGCACACTATTAGCCAATCCTGGCTGCGGCTCCTTAAATTAACCCCCCTCTATGCTGGGAGTCCCCATTGCTGCAAGGAGTTAATGTGGGAACACTTTGTGGGGTCACAATCGGCACCCCCCGCATAGAGGGGGGTTAATTTTAGGTGCCGGGGGGTAGTTGGAGTACCCCCCATGGCAGGGCTAATGTGTGGGACTGCCGCGGAGGTCCTGTTTAGGACCCCCGCAGCAATTTATGAGGTGTGGGAGCCTGCAAGATCATCTCGCAGGCTGGCACTCCTCATGTAGATGGTTTCCGTGTTGATACGGAGGGCCGTGCTGTGTAGCTCGCACATTGCTCGCAGCAGGGCTAATTTAATAGCGTTGTAATTTTTATAAATTTGCAGCACGTAGGATTTAAGTAGAAGCCTCGTATTTACGAGGCTGGAATTTAATAGGGCGACTTGTGTTTATTACCTATATTGAATGTGTGGTTACTTCAGGGTCTCCCTGTACGCTCTGTAAAGATATACATTCAGGTACAGCTCAAACAGGTGGCTTTTTACCATACTAGTTGCAATGTTATGAAGCATATCATTTTTGCTAATATAAGTGTTTTCTTTCTCAACCTGATTGCACTATTGGGATTCTGTACACACATTTATATTTTTGTGCTTTGTTCCCAACTGTACCTGTTCTCTTACTTTTCTTAATAGGTGACATTTGTCATTCCTAGTGAAGACATGGGAAATCACACATAGCCCATTCCAGAAGTACTTGCACATTAAATATTTACAGCACAATACAGAATACTTTATTCTCCAGTGTATTGTAGTATCGCGGCTTGGGTGATGAATGTCATTTGAGAAAATGTTGCCGTTAAGCTACTTTCACATCCTTCATATCCTTTCTCATCTCATACTATTTAAAGTTAGATTATTGCTTCACATCAGATGTTTAAAAATCTTTCATAGGTACAATTCCAAATACTTCATAGTTACTCATAGAAGCAGCAAAACCTAAGACATAACAGCTATCCTGCTAAACTCTTATTGTCCAGATGTATCTCAGGTTATTACCTCAATGTTACGTGGTCTGAGCAAATATTTCAGCTGTGATATTATTGAAAACTAGGAAATTGCCCGTCAAAAATGACGGGAATAAAATCGTAAGCCTGGCAATGCTGTTTGCCACACAGTGTGAGGCTTCTGCCCCTCTGAGCGCCTTCGGCGCTCATTGAGAGCCTCTCTCCCCGTGTACTTCAACTTTCCTGCTTTGCAATGATCCCCTTCGGCGTTCATCGCGCGCTTCACTATGAGCACCTCAAGCGCTCATCGTTAGGCTCGAAATGAGCGCCTTTGGCGCTCATTTCAAGCCTCTCCCCCGTGCACTTTATAGACCTCGCGCTTGAGTACCTTAGGCGCTCATTGCTAGCCTCTCCCCCCGTGTAGTTTAGGGTGCCTCACGATTAGTGTTACTGTCTTGGTGTAAGTGTTAGTGGTTTGGGTTAAATGTTACTGGCTTGAGTTAAGTGTTACTGGCTTCGGTTGGTTTTTTCCTGCTTTTGGCTTAGTTTTCGTCTGTTTTTTCTTGCTTAAGTGATTTTCAATCGTAAAAAAATGCCAAATATGCCTGAAATTAACTTGCAACCTCACTCACAGGCTCCCTGGCTCTCCTCCTGTCCTGTGTGTGACTGTGTAAGGTAATTTGAGGGATAATTGTGTTTTTTGGGTGGCTTTTCCAGTTGCGTGGTTTGGCGTTTTTACGTGCTTCGGTCCAAAGCCTTACGGGCCTCGCGATGAGCGCCTGCATCCGCAAACATGACCAACACTGACAACTATATTTATGACTAGGTAGAAGCAATTACTTTATCAATTGAACACTATTACAATATTGCATTTCTTATATGTTTTTAATTTTCACCTGTCAATAAGCATTTTTGAAGTACCGATCAAACCTTTTGTCTTTTGGTTATGGCGTAATCATAGCTAATCATTACCACCTCCTCAGTAGTGTCTGTACATGCTCAAAATGTTTCTAGTAATTGTTTAGGAGAAAAACAAGGAGCCTGATTAATTTGCAAGCCCGCATCTCGCAGGTGTGCTGCAGGCTCCCATTCGTCTCTGATTCTGGTGCTATTCAATTGAACGAGCCCGCAAGTTACAGTCCGAAAGCCGACTCTGTAAACCATGCACTCGTCCGTAGCAGTTCAGGGAGGGAATATGATCAATTAAGTAAGGCCGTAACCTCCCATTTTGAAACAACCAATAGATAATGAGACCGAATTTATTACAGCAGTAAAACATGGAGGTTACATGTCAATCAATTAGGTTCGGGGGTCCGATACGCGATTTAGACTTGCAAACCCTCAAAATACAAAATAAAAAAAATGAATGCCAATACTGTTCTAGTCCATATGGGTGGCCTGATATGTATTAACTCATTGATTCCTGAATCCGATATAACCGCGAAATAAGACATAAAAAAAAAAAACAATTTTGTAACTTGAGACTGTTGTGCAATTAATTCTAATGTCTGTCATCGCTTTCCTCGTTATTTACAGTGCAGTATTGATTTTTTATTTGCATTTACAGTGCTGCGGACAGGGGTTAAACCCTGTGCGGGCCCTCTATAGCACTCATAGGATTTTCTCCAACATTTGCCGTTTACGGGTATGAAACCATTTGGGCCTTGGGGAATTGGAGCAATTGAACAGCAATTTGTGATTTTAGCAATCGTAACTCTTGCTGAATAAAAAGATCAAAGGCTTCTGGAGGCTGTAAGTTCCGGGTTTAACCATAGCAGAGTTTTCAAGCACTTAACCCGTAAATTGTCCAGAGCCCGCAAAAAGACGCCAATTGAATAGCAAATTAACTTACAGCCTCACATACGAGCTCCAGTAACTTAAGATTGCTTAATTGAATTGGGAGAAAATAACCTTGCTTACATAATTGCTACAATTATATGGTTGTCTTCAGATCTTCTGAAAGCAGTTTTTATAAATACAGGATTCACATAATTTTGCTAATGAAACCGTTCTACAAAAATGACCCGTAAGTTTGATCATGTAACATTTCATTAGTTGCAAACCACACTGTATATAGCTTCCATAAGTACACGGTAGTTAACAAATAAAAGTGAATGCTGTGTGCACGTTAACGCGCCAACGTATTCTGTAGCGCTATGCAAGGGATAAGTAAAGGGCAAAAATAAAATGAACAAGAATAGAGGATCCTGTTTTCGAGCTTACCATCACACATACACAGTGCTGTTTTCCAAAGCATTGACACAAAGTTGAAAACTTATAAACTACTTTATTAGGTACACCTTTCTAGTATTGTGTAGAACCCCCCTCTACCCCCAAAACTTTGTGGCATGAATTCAACAAGGTGCTGGAAACATTCTTTAGAGATTTGGGTCCATGTTGAAATTATGGCATCGCTCAATTGCCTCAGGTTAGTCCGCTACACATTCACATCCCAAAGGTGCTCTATTGGATTGAGAACTGGCGACTGAGCAGGCCACTGGAGTACACTGAACTCATTGTCCTGTTATTTGAACCCTCTTGAGATGATGTGTGCTCTGTGACATGGTGCATTATCCTGCTGGAAGTAGCCATCAGAGGATGGGTACATGGTGGTCATAAAGGGATGGACATGGTCAGCAACAATTTTTAGATGGGTTGTGGCAAGTGGGAGTGGAAGTGTTAAATAATCAACCTGGTTATTTATTTTCATCATGGTCAAAGAGATGTTTACATGTTAAAGTCTTTACATTATTATACCAATGTAAACTAACTGAGTATGCTCTTCCACCTTGACCTCACTGTGAGAATGAATGAATCACCTTAAATATTATTATTATCTTTATTTATATTGCGTCAATATTCCGTAGCGCTGTACAGGGGTTTAGTACATGGCAAAAAACAAACTTAACACCTTGTAAAGAATGGAGGGCCCTGTTTTTGAGCTTAGAATCAAATGTACATAGTGCTTGTTTCCAAGGCACTGACACAAAATTGAAAACTCGCAAACTTACAATCTAAGGGAATATATGTGTTTGCAGAAGAATGTTTTATAGGTAATTTATACTTAGATAACCAAGCTTAAAAGTCAGGAATTTTAACATTTCCCTTTAACAATGTGACGACTAATTGCAGTTATATTTATTTATATGTGTATTTCTGTAAGACCATTTGCTATACCTTGCTGCCATGATGAATAACCCACAGATAGTGTTTGAAAGGATTCCAGGTTAAAGGACCATTGTACTATAGAGATAATATCTGTTAAGATGAATATACAGTAAACACCCGTTATCTGGCACCCACGGGGGGGGGGGGGGGGGGAAGGGTCTAAAGAAACCTTACCCCCCCCCCCCCCCCAAATGCCTTTAAAAGGTATTGGCACCTAAACTGGGCCATTTAAACCCAGAAAAAAACATTTAGAGCAAAAGTTACTATTTTTTCTCGAACTGCCGGATAGTGTTGGTTATGCTGGTTTAGCGGGAGTTTCTGTAGAATGGGGAATTGGTGCCGGTTGGTTAGGTGCCGGATAAGCGGGATTTTACTGTACATGCATAAGTAAACTTAATTTATAATGTTTAGACTTTGTATTTCTAGTAGCTATACTTTAAAGTACTTACTTTTATAGCTTGTAATCTTCTCTGAAGCCCTCCAGTATGAGGATGGAGGACAGATTAAGCAGCCAATGAGCTACTTCATATGTTCAGCCAATTGAGTTAACGGAGCTGTGTTGCAACGGCACATACAAGAGATAAGCTGTTGCTTAGTCTATCGTGTGCCTATCATCAGCTTCATTATGTATGTGTGACATTTTGGTTGATTTACACTTCTGGGATGCTTTGCTAGTGGTGGAAAGTGTTTTGTCAGGGAATCAGTCACTGTGGCCCTCAAGCATCTGGATATTAATCTGGTACTGCTTCACTTCAGGCAGATGCTCTTCCCATTATTTAAGTAGATGACTCCTAATGAGTGTATAAATTACATAGCAAGAAATATCTCTCTACTATGTTCATGCAGATTTACAGTAGATCTGGGATAAATTCAACCACTGTGCAATCCCTAACTAAAATGCCAATAAATCCAACATTTAACCAGTATTTATATAATTGAAAAACTTTTTGAATGTATTTTTCAATCCTTTCATGGAACAGAGCACATCTGATGACCTTGGTCGCCCTTTAAGTCTACAAATACATTTGCAATTGTTATGTTACTTATAAAGAAGGGGCTAAAATGTAGTTATATGTTCACAAACGCTTCCTATGGTTACAAGTTAGCGCAGGTTCTTTTAGGTTAGGGCTGGGTTTTTTTTTTCCATCATTGTGTGACCTTGTGAATTAATAGAGAAATGCAGACCTTGTGTTACAGCAGTTCATTATAAAGGTATCACCTGAAATTTGCTTTCTCATCTTTCTTTTCACCTTCAGTGGGCAACTGCAATCTAAATGTGTCTGGACTAATATGATCATGATATTCTCTTTCCCAGAGTTTCTTTTGGCTCCGCTCAATATAAATTTCTCATCCATACTTTGTGTTACCTGGTAGGTTTTCCTCAGTGGACCTGAGGGGGCATTAGGCCCTCGCAAGGGGGGTTTCACTGTCAATTGAAGAATGAAGATTAAGAGGGCTTTAGTCCCTCTAGAACGTCATCCATGCAAAACAGCAATGCCTTGATAAAAAGGCAAGTGTAGTAAAACAATTACAATCTGCCTACATTGTTTATCTGTTTTCCGTGGTCTGAATATGAATGTGTCTTTTTGCAATATATAGATATTTTGCCCAACATGTATTACATTGTTTGGTTGTTGTGGTGAACGAACTCCTTAAAATATCCACTACACAAGCTAAGGAACTGGCCCCATATTGATCATAGGCAGTAACCTTGAAACAGCTGTACATGGGTGGGATTCCTAGCTTGTGTATAATCCAACCCTAGCTTTGCTCAAAGCTGGTTGATACAGCGGGCATATGCTTAAGGGAAGTCATATTTGATATGGTTATGGATTGCAACAGCAAAGCCTTTGTGGGCACATTTGCATGTCCCTGCCAGGGTTCCCAGAATGCAGTGTAATAACTGTAGTTCTCTGTATTCCGGCCATGAAACACATTTTTTTTTTAACTTGTTTTAGACATTCAAATGTGAACACAAATGTACTATTTATTTACTATATATAGTCAAGTGAGCTTTTTGTGCCAAGAGTTTTTCAACTGACAAGAGGACATCCTTTGAGGTTAGAAGTAAAAAGATTCCACCTTAAAGAAAGAAAAGGGTTCTTCACAGTAAGGGTGGTTAATCTGTGGAATTCTCTACCAAAGGAGGTGGTGACAGCGGCTTCGATAGATAACTTTAAAAGGGGATTGGATTTATTTCTAAGTATAAAGGGCATTCCGGGTTATCCTGGATAATTAGAGCAGGAGTATTGATCCAGGGAGGAATCCAATCGCCAGTATCTGGGGTCAGGAATTAATTATTTTTTTTTACCCTTTGAGACAATTAGTTAAGTTTCATTTGTTTTTGTTTTTTTTCTCTACAAGGAGACATGAAAACTTTCCACAGAGAGAAAACCATTGGAGTAATTATTCCTTAGTCACCAAGGAACATATTTTGGAACGTACTTATTTAGAGTATATCAACAACAAATGAAACATCCAATGCAATATTGAGATCAGACCCTACTAAATTGTTTATAAGAATATTTACTACAAATCCACCATACATTCCCATGTTGATTTGATTCTTAGTGGGAGTTTCAAGGTTACTTACATGGCTGTCCAATTATATTCTGTGTATTAAAGTTATTATTGGATGAATGCAACAGGCTACCATATATATGTCTAGCATTTGGATGAATTATGTGAAAAATCTTTGATTTACCATACAATATTAACCCAAATTCTGATTATTACATGAAATACGCATTCCACACGGAGTAAAATTATACATATCAATTGCCTGAGTTAAATATAATTTGAATTATGTAAGTCATTGCACTTGGCTAACATTACTGAAAATATTCCTAGCTAACCGTACTTAGATGTGCAGTGTGAAACTTCCTTAAATACTTTGCTAAATTTATACAGTGAAGATATAGCACCTTTCTAATAAATTTCGGATGCAATGTAAAAAAAGGCTTCTTGAAATAAAACTGTAAACGTCTGCACATTGTATATCTGTTTGTTTACATGGTGCTGTGATTTAGTATTAAATGTCAGAATTGTAATATCCCGGAGCACAGAGGACCGGAAAAATAGAAAAATACATCTCTCATGACATCAGATTTGCTTCCCAGTAATTTTTTCGTTCTCTTTCATTGCACTGTTCTGAATTTCTGCACCAGCCACTAGTTACAATCTGTGCCTTTGTGCGCCAACAGAAGAACGGGATGGGAGCTCTTGACCATGTGCTTTTTTTTTGTACTCGCTCTACACAAAGAACAAAGACATGTTCGACAGATGACCCGTAGTTTTTATTATCAATGAAAAGATTCCTTATCCCAACAATTTTAGAGAAGACAGACAAATGTGGATCTTGTTTCTAAATCTAAAGTTTGAGATTTGGAGCAATATGATTCAGATTCTTTACAAAACCTCCTCTCTGAGATCGTATTATGTGTAATTAGCATATTCTTTTGTCTTCTCACAGTAGTGTAGTGAAAATACCAATTATGTGGTTAATCATTGCCCAGATTGCTCAGGGCAAAATGTTTTATAGATGTGATGGCATACTATTAATTGTAATGAAATATATATCCTTTTGTTCTTTTATCTTGTTGATTTTCAGTGGATCAGTAGCCAGAAGACTTGCTAGAGATTTATAGAAGTATATGAGATTGTAGAACCAGACGGCCAGGCAAAAGCTGGAATATTATGTTAAAGGAATTTATAAATAATATGGATTGGGGTATGGACTCCTCTGCACATCATGATTTTTTCCAGGTTATGTTTAGAATGCCTTATAAAGTCAGCAGATATTAACATTGCAAAAATCTTGAATATGGGGATTTGCAACTCAATCTGGGACTAATGCAAAAATGTAGACTGATAGTTTAAATGGCCATTTGTCAATGTAGCAGGAAGAAGGGCCTAAATAAAAGTATTAATAGGGGAACCTAAGACCTAGCCCAGGTTCCCTGGTGGTCCAGTGGTTGGGATTCGGTGCATTTACTGCTGCGACCTGGATTTGATTCCAGTCAGGGAACCAAGGGATCACGCCCCCCTAAAGCCATGCAGGATTGGGATTGGTCAGTACTTGGATGGAAGGCCACCTAGGAATAGCAAGAGCTGTATGCTGTGGCCCACTGGAGAAGGAACTGGCAACCCACTCCAGTATCTCTGCCATGAAAATCAAGTGGATCAGCATGACCATGGACATAAATATGTGCATGGTGTGTTCCGGTCCATGAGTTTACTAAGAGTCGGAAACGACTGAACAACCCAAAAAAAAAAAAGTCTTAGCCAGTACATGATTTAGGCTACTATGTGCATACATTTTTAAAATAAAACACATTTCTGAAATAAATAATTCAAATATAATGGATGGATAGATGTATTAAATCATGAAGTGTATGAGAACTTTTAGGAATGATATTCCTATGTATTTCTACATTATGTATTTACAAAGTATTGTCTGTTATGATTTGCTTCTTCAAGGTGGCTTGATATGAACCTAGTTCAAATCTACCCCAGCAGAATTGGGTGGTTCTTGTTCTCTGTGTCACAAAAGATGGCTACTGAAGAGGACAACGCCCAAAGATAGGACAGGCAGAGAATACTGGATACAGGTTACTAGTGGCCTCCTGCAAGACCACTCCCCTCTTCAGGATACAAACACAAAAACAGCCTCACACTGTGGATGTGTGAAACTAGGACTGAACATTTATCATATCATAGAACCAACATATGTATACTCTATCCACCATACCACACTCTTGTGTACCTTTTGTGTATGTGTGTGATGTCAGCACTAAGTCTCATCTGCCTTGCAACCTTGGTTGCTATAAAAGTTCTTGAGATAAAACTCACCAGATGTCTAAACTACATGACAGGTGTCTATAGTTGGCTAGTGCAAAAAACCTTGATGTTAATCTCCAGTGTTATCTTAGGACTCCTTAAGTGTATGCATCTGTTTTGGCTGCTGTTTATCAAGGCCTGTATGTGTGAGGATGCAATGTTCTGCTGTTAAGCTTATGTGCAGATTATTTTTACCTTTTCCTTATGTATGTTCCTGTTCTATATTACATTTTCGGCCTATAACATATTATAACTAGTATAAATGATAACAATGTATAGGCAACATGTAACCCAAACAAGAATAATATGTAATCGCAATGCAACAATGTCATGCGCCCATGGCCATATCCATAATCACTGGTAATATTACAGTCACTAAACAATGTAGTCATGACATTGTCACATTTTTAACGCCTATTTACTACATATGGCTCCATGTGTTATTTTAGAAGAATAATTTAGACATTATTGTAACAATAATTATTTATTTATATTGGTATGAACATCAATTGAAGAAAAAAAATAATCTTTGAAACTGTCCTTAAAGGGACAGTTCATTCAGCGCAACTTGGAGCACACCACTGTAATGTACTCCTGAAAATATGTTGAAATACTTTTAGAATTTTTGAAATAGGTGATTTTGTTTTATAGAAAAAATCATAAATGAAGTACTGTTTACCTGAGAATTAGGTATGCCTCCAGAGAATCTGATAGCAAGAGCTGCCGTGCACAGAGCAGAGCATTAATAGGGTTTACCCTTCCCAAATACATCTGTGCAGTGAAATGACTGCTAGAAACTCACAAATATATTATTTGGGGGTTAACTAATGGCTGATTACATTCCTGAAAGAGACTAAAGCCATCATTCTTTATGTTCACGGAGCTTGGAACTGCCTTTCCAACACATGCTGTAAATCATGGGACAGTCTGCAGTGTGTCTGTAAACAAGACTGCAAATTTTTAACTGTTCTTAGTTTAATAAAAAAAAAAAAAAAGATAATTTTAACATATAATCTTGTGCTCTTTCACACAATGAAGAGCACTTAATAATTTTTCTTAATTTGCTGTGTCTCTTAAATTAAAGCACTTTTTTATGTTTAGCCTAGTTTTCATTTTTTTTGGCGGACATTTTTTTTCTTGCTTAGGTGATTTTCAAGTAACGAAACTCGGCCAAATCGACTTAAATTTGCGTTCCACATCACTCCCAGACGTCCTGGCTGTTACCCCATGCTGTGTGTGATGTTTTTGTTGGATTTTTATTTTTTTGTTGTGTGTTTTTATTGTTTTTTGCTTTGCGCCGCTCGGCCGTATTTTTTTTTTTTTCTAAGTTATCGCCTAAGTCGTACACGCCACGCAAAGCGTGACGACGTCTCCTAGTTTGGCAACTATTATATGTGAATACATGAATGTAAAGGTTTGTAAGTTGCTGTAAATGACAAATCGCATGTAGATACTACGCTACTAATTATTATCGAAAGTAAGATTCTTATCTCGATGTCTGCCCTCTTAAATTGATTGTTTGCTTCAGCTCCTTCTCCTACATTAAGGAAACATAAAAGTCTCATCTTGTTCGAAAATGCTTACAAATCTTTAATGGATAAATTACTTTCAAACGTAAGATTGGCTTTTAAGTTTTTTACCAATTTATTTTTAAGTAGAAACTAATAACTTCAGTAGCCAGACAATTCTACATGAAATGCATTATTTATTAATATTTGTATGAACATCAATTGAAGAAAAAATAAACATCTTTGAAACAGTCCTTAAAGGGACAGTTAATTCAGCACAACTTGGAGCACACCACTGTAATGTACTACTGAAAATATGTTGAAATACGTCTTGAATTCTTTAAATAGGTGCTTTTTTTCATGTTTACATAAGAATTAAGCATGCCTCCAGAGAAACTGACAGCAACCCTGTGCCCCTATCTTATATACATACACATACATGTAAAGGAAAATGAGGATGGCAACCAGCCCTACAGTCAAGCAGCATCAGTAAGTTACCTGTATGAATGAAACAATAAGGCTTGTTTACTGGTGTATTGCATGGTAATGGATCCATGCTGAGAAATTGAACTTTTGGGATTTGCTTTAAAGGTATATGCAAGTTTGCTGAGGTTATGAATGCATCTGATCGAGGGTCATTAGTAGTGTATGAAAACATGTGTTATATAGAAAAGTTCAGTTTACTTACAAAGTTATTTGCACAAAAGTCAAATCCAGTGGTTGTCACCCACAGGACACTTACATAAGCCGGATACACACAGAAAATACAGCAAGATACATATTTTGACCTTTCTGGTACAGAGCACAGGAAGTAACTGTGGCAGTTCTTGTACTGAGCACATGCCAGAAGCCACTGAGGTGATGAATGATACGATGTATTATCCTGATTCTGAATTTGAATGTCATGCTAATTGAGGTGGAGTTTTCTAGGGGTGTACACAATAAAATGCAAATGCCCAAAAAACATTTTGCTAACTATAAAAAAATATTTTCATACACTACTAATTCTCCTCTATCAGATGCATTCATAATCCAGCTCACTTGCATATGCCTTTTATAACACCATATGAAAGTCTTCTTTTTTGCTTAGATTTTTTTACGGATCAGCAGGGGGCTATTGCTGCCCTGTAATGCTTAATCATTCCTTAATCTAAACAAGAATTACTGTCCTTTTGAGAGAGGTCTTTCTATTGTTCTGTGATTAATTCAATTAAGAAGTTCCTCCCATTTTAGGGATATTTCAAACAAGATTAACATTTTACAGATTAAGCAGCAGCTGGCATCGACAGCCATTTTAGTTTTTCTGTTAAATGTATGTGTCTTGTTTACTTTGCATTTCATACTCTTCTAATAAGGCATATGTATTAAATTGGGTTTGTCCAAATACGTGACGCGTGATTTCCTTAAACTGTATTGATTCCAGTTAATGGTAGCGCATGTTGCAATCTATGGTGATGTGTAGTTGCTCAGTTTAGTAGTTAGTAAATCATACTTTGTGAATAAAAAATGGCAGCAAAGTGCTTGCAAATCAGGTATTAGGATATTGTATGCCTAGCAAACTACAATCACAAGGTATCAGTTTACTAGGGTATCAGCATATCGTCCTTATCCTTCTAGCAAACCATCAAAAAAAAATCGGGTTATAAGTATTGTAAGCATGCCAGAGTGACGCCTCGCTAGCCCAGTTTCTAAAATGAAGGATCCAAGGGCCACACCAGGCCACCTGGGGGTGGCAGGAGGGACTACTTGACCTGGCAAGACCGGATAGGTAGGAGTGGCTAGCTGGGAGGGGGTGTAGCCATTTATAGGCTGTTTGGCGTCATTTCTACCATTAGGCTCCCAGCTAGCCATAAGGTGAAGATACCCACCCACCCACCCACCCCTTAATTATATTGTTAAAAGTTATGTACATGTTTTCTTTTAAGTCTTGAAATTGTAAAATGTTAAATAAACCTAGGAGGTATTTTGTCTACTTTAAGGATTATCTTGCTAATTGTCTTCTGCACTTGTATACATTTATGGTTATTGTTCTTATGTTTTCAAATCATGTTTTGTTGTTGTCGCAACGGTGGGTGGTGGGGGGAGTTGCCGGGACAGTGGTAAAATGGGTAAGATCCTACCCTACGGTGGTACGGATGTTACAACACGGTAGGCCCTGGACAAGGCTTCAGGGCGTAGGGCGTACTGTCTCTGGCTAGGCTCCTGTATTGGTGTTATGGTTATATATCTATCTATTTGTGTTTACCAATAAACACTGTGGCCAGTTTTCCTCCCAAGAAGTGGTCTGTGTCTAATCATTGTATTTAATAGGTAAATATGTATAACCTTTATTAGCTCATACCAACTGGGCCTTGCTTAGGCCATGAGACTTGCACATTATTTTTGTTGTTGTTCAGTACTCTCTGAGTTGGTCTCTGATTTTCAGTAATCATATGGACTTCAGCACGCCGGGCAAACCTGACTGTGTTCCTGGTTGTGCTTATTGATATGGTTTTCTTGGCAAAGATACTGGAGGTTGCCAATTCCTTCTTCAGTGGACCACAATTTGTTTGATCTCTCTGCTGTGGCCTGCCCATCTTTAGTGACCCTACATGGTATATCTCACAGCATCACTGAGGTACACAAGCCAATCCTACACAGCATATCTCACAGCTTCACTGAAGTGCACAAGCCCCTTCACCACGATAAATCAAGCATCAGTTGAACCAAGGTATCACTGGCTGCATGCGTAGACTCAGAATCCTTAAAAGGTCAATTCATTATGTTTTTTGGGGGATCCATAACAAAATATCTAGAATTCACTGGGTTTGTGAAAGCATGGATTAACATGAAAACTAGAATGTTATTTTGACATCAGAGTATATATTATGCAAGGTATTCTCTCGCGTACCTCTTCATTGGTCCGTTTCGTGATTCCATCAGAAGTTATTATTTATCAGAATATATTTAATGATTTCCGTGCAGCATTATTTATGTTCATCCAATGAAAGGTGCCACAAACTACATTTAACTATTTTTAACTAATTTAGCAGTAGAAAAAAATAATAATTTGGATTTGCTTTAAAACAAACATTTGATTTATTTTAATTACTAACCCATTCTATGGATGGTCAGATAACTTGTCATATTTTTTATTCTAAATAACTTTGTAAATAGGAATTTCAACTGCTTTCATTTCCCCGTGCTTCAACAATTTCTTCTTAGGTTAGTTGGAGTAAATATACTTTATGAACTGTGCAGTTATCTGCAAGATACAAATCTGAAGAAAGAGCAGAGGCTTGGAAATTCTCTGCTTTCCTTATCTGCCTTATAACTAACTTCTACATCAAATGTCACTTTTGAAGTATTAATCCTGATGGATTCATAAAACTTTTCCTCAGTTGACCATGCAGTGCCCTGAAAGCTTGATTGACAACCAGATCCAATCATTAAAAACATTCATGCTTTGATTAGGTAACTCTACTGTCATATCGAATTCCTCAGCAAGAACGACGCTAAAGCACCAGATTGTCAAAAATAACATTTAAAGGACCACAATGGCCATTTTTATTCTATGTGGTATTTTGAATAACTAAGCATGATAATGGTCAAAAATTAAACATAAACAATAGTATATCAATCATTTTGTTGGGGTGGAGATATATTTTCTCTTAGTTGATTCTGCATTAGAGCTAAGGAAAGTACTGGCAGTTGTTGATGTCATATTTTTCACTGCACAGATGTGAATTTAAAGTCTCCTCCCACCTTTGCAGGTGCAATCGCAAAAAAAACAAAATGGCAGACTGCAGATGAGCAAAATTACATATAAAGTGAAACAAATTAGGGCTATTATTTATTTGTTATATTCTAAAAAAAAAATTCTATTTTCAAGTGTAGTTCTTCAAAATAGTAAATGTGACCACAGTAATAATTTAACTGAGCTTGTGGGATTAAAATAATAATCCCTTGTGCCACTTGCAGTCTTGTTAATAAAAATTTCCCTCTTCCTTTTTTTTTCCTCTTTATTTTTTTTTCCTCTTTTTATTTTGTACTGATTATGTAGTTATTTGTGAAATGCAAAAGTTTCTTTCTGTTTCAAGACTCGCTTTGAAACTCTTAACGTATTTCATCCATGCCTCCATATTCCATAGCACGCCTCATTAGTCTCTAACAATAGCGATGCATATTGTTCATTACATTGGTATTTTGTTGTTGTGCTTTTCTGAGTTTCGACTATAAATTGGAAAAGCTATTAAGCATATCTTGAATTATGACACAGACCGAGCTAGTGCTAAGAACTTAATGCTCTCCAGCTTTAGGACACGGTGCCGGATAGGATGGCATGTGATTGCAGTGTAGAAAAGGGCTTTAAATAGAAGTGTGGCATAGTTTGGCTGGAATTCTGTATCAAGCATAAAAATGGAAAAATTAGCTTGAGGCAAATAGAGCATCAAAAGGCATTATACTGATAAATTGACATTTACTTAGCTATATAAGTGTAAAATGAGGCACAGTTAGGCCAAAAGACATGCTCTGATTTTACAAAGAAATTTAATGTCAGCTAAAAATGACTTCATACATTTTGTCTAGCCAAGACCTCTGGTTGGTTTCCTTTACATATTATGCAGAAGAGGATCATATATATATATATATATATAAAAGTACATCTGCATTTAATTCGTTGCACTGCCATTGAGAAGTGATGTATAAAGTAATATATTAAGCCATGGGTATATTTGGATTTTGTGCTGCCTAAGGCCCATTCAGACTTTTGCCCCATAGCGCTCCAGTTATTACTCCTCCTATCCTGCTTGCCATATCCTGGATCATCATCTGAGTATTTATGTATATCAGAAAGAAGTAAGTACACTTAGAGATATAAATACTACTATAAGAAGACATGTATGGGCCTATGGAACCATTATTTTATGGTACTGCACAGACATCTTCATGCAGCCTGCTGCCCCCTGAAATTGTGCTGCCCTAGGCCACATGGGTCTGTTATTATCGTTTATTTGTAATGCTTAAACATATTCCTTGGTGCTATACAGGGTTAAGTTCCAGACAAAGACCATTACAATATTAACAAGCTGCAAAGGATAGAAGGCCCCCTGTCTGAGTTTATAATCCAGGGTCCATAGTGCTTCCACGAAGCACCATGCAAGATTGCAAATCTAAAACTATTTTAGTAATTTTGAAATCTTATTTTTTTTTTATAGCATCTTAATATGATAAAATGTATCCCCTTGCCCCTCATACCCTTTCATATCAATTGACAAAGCTGTCCATTGGCAATGAACAAAGTTAACCAATGGCATGCCAATGAGCATACTGATACAGTAAGTGTGGGTTAGAAAAACATAAAACATTGCCATATTTGATATGCTGCATTTGGAGGTATTTCCATTGTTTCATATTACTGTATATACTCGAGTATAAGCTGAGTTTTTCAGCCCTTTTTTTAAGGCTAAAAAGGTCTCCCTCGGCTTATACTCGTGTCACTCTCCAATCCCCCAACCCCCCGTGTCTCTCTAACCCCCTGTGTCTCTCTGACCCCCGTTTCTCTCTCCCTCTCTTCTCCTCATTCTAAACCCCCCCTCCTCATTCTAAACCCCCCTCCTCATTCCAAACCCATCTAAATGCCTCCCCCTCTCCTTTTCTCTAACTTACCTTCATCTGCAGCTTTTCCCCCGGCCTCCGTTCCTTCCTGCGTCGGCACCCGGTATATGCTAATGACGTGACGTCACATGCGCGCCACATCATTAGCATTGGCCGGGTCAAGACGCCGGAAGGAGCGTTTAGAATGAGCAGGGGTTTTTAGAATGAGCAGGGGGTTTTAGAATGAGCAGGGGGGTTTAGAATGAGCAGGGGGGGTTAGAATGAGCAGGGGGGTTTAGAATGAGCAGGGGGGTTTAGAATGAGGAGGGGGGTTTAGAATGAGGGATGAGGAGGGAGGTTGAGGATGAGGGATGAGGGATGAGGAGGGAGGTTGAGGATGAGGGATGAGGAGGGAGGTTGAGGATGAGGGATGAGGAGGGAGGTTGAGGATGAAGAGGGAGATTGATGAGGGGGTTCAGGATGGGCAGGGGGGTTGAGCATGGGGGGTTTGAGGAGGGAGTTTGAGGATGAGGAGGGGGTTTGAGGATGAGGAGGGGGGTTGAGGATGAGGATATGGGGTTGAGGAGGAAGGTTGAGGATGTGGGGTTGAGGATGGGGGGGTTGAGGAGGGAGGTTGTGGATGAGGAGGGAGGATGAGGAGGGGGCTTGAGGATGAGGAGGGAGGATGAGGAGGGAGGTTGAGGATGAGGAGGGGGGTTGAGGAAGGGGGGTTGAGGATGAGGATTGGGGCTTTAAAATGGGGGTTGAGGAGGGAGGTTGAGGATGAGGAGGGAGGATGAGGATGAGGAGTGGGGTTGAGGAGGGAGGTAAGGGAGGGGGGGAAGAGACACAGGGAAGGGAGAGGGTTGAAGAGACACAGGGAAGGGAGAGGGGTGAAGAGACACAGAGGAGGGAGAGGGGAGAAGAGACACAGGGGGGGGAGAGGGGGTACACAAGAAAAGGGCACACAAGAGGGGGACACAGGGGGCAGCACATTTCCCACCCTCTGCTTATACTCGGGTCACTCATTTTTCCCAGTATTTTGTGGTAAAATAGGTGCCTCGGCTTATACTCGAGTATACACGGTAATTAATTGATTAAAGTTATAAAATAATACTTTTTATATAGCTTAAATATTGTAAAGAACACTTAAAGTAAACAAACTAGATCATTTTAATGAAATCTGAGTTTTTTGACGCTGAGAAAGTTCCAAATATGGTATAACTAAACTCTCTAGATAACAGGTACTTTTTCAATACAATCTTTTTGAAAAATTGTATTTTCTTACAGTAATCTTAAATTGAGCTTTGCAATATTTAGCTGTCAATCAGCTATTCTGATACTCCCATCCAGGACTGACTGCACCATGTATCTAATTGCACTATTATTAGTAATTAATAACAACCCTTCAAAGTTGTTGTCTTCAGTGATTAACTAGATTGATTAGATACATCACGCCTGAGATCTGACCATAAGCAAATGTCACAGATATGTGAACAGATATTTAACTACATTTGTTACTTACCTATAAGTAATGTAAATGCGCTTTAGTTTATAATATATCAATGGGTTCCTTAAAGGAACGCTGCATAATGGGAAAAATATATGTATATATCAATAGCAAATGAGCGTGACAATCGAAAATACAAACTAAAGCATTCAAGCCGATCACTATTATGATAATTAGAGGGTTATTTCTACAGTCATAGAATAAATGGTAACAAATTCTAATAATATACAGTATAAATAATGTTATAAACAATAACCTTGCATTAATTCTAAGGCACACTTCAGATTTGTAAGGTTGTTAATATAGTATATGTGTCATGAATATGAAATCTTTTTACAAATAATACCCTCTTTTTATTATTATGCTAATATTATTGTTAGTCCTTATGGTTAAAATATGATTACACTGTTATACTGTATGTATCTTGGTTTATGCTCTGCATAAATTAGCTATTCTGCAGGCTATTGCATCAGCCCCCACCTAAATAAGATTAAGGCCTATTATGTTATAGTAAGTGGTGATGCACTCAGCCACACCTAAATAAACAAACACATGGGGTCTGGAGCAGATTAAAAGTTTGAATGTTTACAGCAAATGGTGAGAGGTAATACAATCAGCAGGATGAGATCTGATCTCATCAGAGGTACAGGGTTTTTCTAGTTAGCAAGAGGCTTATTGATTGGCCAGTCTGTGTGCCAGAACATTGTATAAAATGTGCCAATTAATAAAGGTATGTCAGTTGTGTCTAAACTTACATAGAAAAGGTGTAAGTGTCATTCGGTGCATTAATTCTAATTCTAAGGGATTATATAGTGTTCCTGAAATCCTGAGCCTATCTTCTGTACCAGAGGTAGTAAGAACTATACGGTCCTGCTGGGGTAGGCTTGAACTAGGTTCTTGTCCAGCCCCCTTGAAGAAGCAGGTCGTGACAATCTAAATGGTTTCCATTGTTTTCCATCATTACAATCAATAAAGTTAGAGACACAACTGCTTTTCAAATATGGTATAATTTAAAACAAGTACTTTAGCAATTCATTCTTGCATTTTCTTACATTAAACTTACATTGAAGTTTGCACCATTTACCTGTCAATCTATCTTTTGATTTACCAAACAAGCATAATCTGTTATCTCATTATTATGGGTGTTTATTGGCAATAATTGCTAGTTCTGTGGTCTGTTTGTAGTATGTTCTCTCTCAAGCCATTTAAAACTGGAGGGGGGTTGAGGTTGATTAGGGGGTTGAGGTTGATTAGGGGGTTGAGGTTGATTAGGGGGTTGAGGTTGATTAGGGGGTTGAGGTTGATTAGGGGGTTGAGGTTGATTAGGGGGTTGAGGAGTGAGGTTGAGGATGAGGAGGGAGAATGAGGACGGGTCTTGAGGTTGAGGAGGGAGGATGAGGATGAGGAGGGGGGTTGAGGATGAGGAGGGAGAATGAGGACGGGTCTTGAGGATGAGGATGAGGAGGGGGGTTGAGGATGAGGAGGGGGGTTGAGGATGAGGAGGGGGGTTGAGGATGAGGAGGGGGGTTGAGGATGAGGAGGGGGGTTGAGGTTGAGGAGGGGGATGAGGATGGGGGGGTTGAGGAGGGAGGTTGAGGAGGGGGGGTTATTGGCAATAATTCCTAGTTACCATCTGTGGTCTGTTTGTAGTATGTTCTCTCTCAGGCCATTTAAAACTGGAAGTCAGCTTTAAGTGGAACCCCAAATGGTTTTGTTAATGTAAAACTGCATCAAGCAATTGGACTGTACTTTGTGTTAAGCAATATTATTTCTTGAGATATACATTTCAGCACATTATCATACAGTGTCGCACTAAAGCAATGGTGTACATTTATTTCATTTAGAAAAAGTGATTAGTGGAATATTTTACAGTGGTTAATGCTCGTGTGGGGTGATGGTGTCCATTAAAGATTTGCATCATCATTTTGTCCTATGTACATACTGCTTTTATATGTATTTTAGCACCTGTGACACAGCAGTGTCAGAACTCTATGATACACCTAATGATCTAAATATCAGTTTACCTGTTGTTTTCTTGGAAAGATTCAAGTCTTTTGTCTCAGACCTAAATATAAACCTGGATACATCATGTGTGATCATGCGGTTAGCAAGCTTGATGCAGACCAACTTTAGTTACTGTTTGAGATTCCTCACTGACCATAAATTGCAAAAAAGTTATGAGTCATACAATACCTTAAAGGCATTGTGCTGATATGATAATGTAATGAAGGTGCCCGAAGGCCACCCCAGGCCTCCTGGGTTTGGAAGGAGGGGCCACTTGACCTGGCAGGACATGGGGTATGGATAGGAGATGGCTAGCTTGGGGAGGTGGAGCCATTTATAGGCTCTTTTGGTGCTATTTACACCATTATGCCCCCAGATAGCCATGTGTGAAGATACCCACTCATCCCTAAAGTATTGTTGTTTAAAGTTATGTAAACAAACAAAAAAAACAACTAGGGATGAATAATGGCAAATTGGAGGGATTATTTTGTTTATTGTCTTAAGCACTTGTTGTTTTGATTATTGTCATGATTCTACCGACCACCATTTTTGGGACTCATGTGATCTGGTGGTGTGGTCTGTTTATAGTAATATTATGTTATGTTATTGTTATGCTAATTACTGTATATTATGTTATTGTTATGCTAATTACTGTATGTTATGTTGCTTGCCTATGTGTGATTGACTTGTGATGTGTGATTCTGTATGCTGCATATTTGGTTCATTAAGTGTTAAATATTTTGAATGCCGTGCTGTCTGTCTGTAACTGTCAGAGTTTGGCAGTTGAGATTCAGAGTTGATGTCTCTGAGGAAAGCCCGTTCTGAATGCAGTCTATGAAGTTTCCACAGAAATAAAAACAGTTTCTGATATTTTTCAAACTCTGAGGTGGAGTCCATATTTTTAAATACTGCATCAGAGAAGGACATTTTAGAGACATCTGCTGTCTTGGTGAAGGTATATAAAGAACCGGGTGTATCTGCTGGGTAGGTTTGGCCATAACAACCTTATCAAGCCCGACTGAATAAAGCAGATCTCCACCGATATATTATTTCAGTGTATATTATATGTTATCTAATTATGTTTATGTTGTTGTCGCAGCGGCAGGTGGTGAGGTTGCCAGGACAGTGGTAAAATGGGTGAGATCCTACCCTACGGTGGTACGGATGTTCCAACGCGGTAGGCCCTGGACCAGGATTCAGGGCGTAGGGTGTATTGTCTCTGGCCAGGCTCCTCCCCTCATGTGGTTATGCTGATTTATTTATTGTTATGGTTATTACGTTATTTTGTGTTTACCAATAAACGCTGTGGCCAGTTATCCTCCAAAAGAAGTGGTCTGTGTCTAATCATTATATTTAACTAGCGAATTGCCCGTCAAAAAATGACGGTCATAAAATTGTAAGGCAGGTAATGCTGTTTGCCACACAATGTAAGGCTTTTGGTCCTCTGAGTACCTTCGGCGCTCATTGTGATCCTCTCCTTTGGTGTACTTGTGTTCATCTGAGTACCTTCGGCACTCGTACTTTGGCGCTCATCACAGGGCTCTACCCTTGTGTACTTTTGCTCCTCTGAACACCCTGTGCGCTGATTGTGTGCCCTGCCTTTGGCGCTCATTGCGAGCCTCTCCTGTGCTATTTTTATTTTTTATATATATTTATTTTTTAATAATAATTAATGAATTAAATAATAAATTAATATACTTTACCTATTTTTAATTAATATATCCAGCAATCAATATCCTGAATAGCTAACAATCTCTTTTGATTTTCCTGCAGCATACAATGTACAGTTGGACTGTTGCTGACCTGAGGAGAAAGTGTCAGCAATCTGGCAAGTGTGCAGGATAAATATGCTGCGTGCGCGAGGCCAAACAGTTTGTTTAGTTGGGTAAAGAGCCATTTTAGAATGGTAATGTTATTATTTGCAAGTTAGTGTTGTAAAATGGCGGCGATTGTGTATGTGTTTTACGCAGCTGTTGAGCATTTTCCGTCCTTCCTAATAGTGCATTTTGTACCTCGTACGTTCCTGGGTAAAAGTCTTATGCGTCTGGCAGTGTTTGGTGTGGTTATGGGTCGTGTAGCCTTGTTTTTTTGTTTTTTTTCAGCTGCCATTTTTATTGTCGCTTAGGCGATTTTAGAGTGCCGAAACTCAGCAAAATCGGTTTAAGTTTGTGTGCAACCTCACTCCCAGACGTCCTGGCTGTCCCCCCGTGCTGTGTGTGTGAAGTTTTTTTTATTTTTATTTTGTGTGTTTTTGGATGTGCATGGTTCGGCCGTTAACTTTTTTCGATCTCTTATTTATTTTTTATTTTTTTCAAAGTCCCGCTTTCCTTTGCAGGAAGTGTTACGGGATGTAATTTTCCCCCGCTATTTTTTTCAAACTGCTACAGGTCTCGCATTGGGAATTGTATAATTGAGATTTCTTTTGATCTGTAGTCCCGGGGGTTGTAGTGAGCTCATCCCCACCAGCGCAATAAGCGTTTTCGGCGCTCACTGCCTAAGTCGTACGAGGTCTTAGGGATGATCGCCTACGACACTTATCTCCACCAGCGCAAGGAGCGCGTTTGGCGCTACTTGCCTTCAACTGCAGCGTGCTCTCTGTGCGAGCTTGCAAGCATTAGCAAAGAACCGCATTGCTCACAACTATATATGTGACAGGTGATTGTGTATAAACCCTTATGTGCGCATACCAATTGGGCCTTGCTTAGGTCATGAGAACATGTATCTTCCATTCTCTAAAGTAAAAAAAACGGAATTCAGTGGCATGGTGTTTTGTTGTATGGAAGTTTTTTTTGGTCAGATCTGTTCCCCATCTTCAAAATGTATATTGAAAATTAATTTCCAGAAGCATTACTCAGTAGAAAATAATCATGGGTAAACTCTAGATATCACTTTATAACAGTGAAAAAAAAAAACCCACAAGAACCCGATATCATGTGGCTCACAACATATATAATATTCAATATTTTTTGTGCCTACTGCAGAGAGTAAATAAAGACATTGATCTGATCCAACAATATATATGTTCATATAAAAATGACCAAATACAAAGACAGAATTTATATTTCTATTAGTGGTGTTTTTTTCATGACTGTTGTACCATGTTCATGAAAGTAAAAAGAAAACAGGCCATAATACTATATCAGAGTTAATGCATGGATCAAGACCATTTAACTGCTTTGTTCCCCCTTACACTTTCTTGTCCAAGTGGCTGTTCTGCAAGTGGTACTATAAATATTTCTGAATAAACCACCAACTTAGAAAATAACTTAATACGGTGATGTATGAATGGAAGCAATTTCATCCCATTAGTGAATATAACCATGTGATCAAATGAGGTATAAGTCCTTTTAAAATGAGTATTTCAGTGTTTCCTTCTCTGGCACCTCTTCCATCCCTTTACCTCTCATTGTTTGGGTAAGTCAAGTACCCCTGCTCTTTTCCATATAAACATCCTCTCTTGATATCCAAATAAACGCTTCAGGATTTTGTATTGAACAGTACAGTAATGGTAAATCTGATTCTCCACTTTAGACTTGGACTTTTTTAGCTCATGCCACAACTAACTATCAAATATCTCTTCCAAGATGTCCCTCTATAAGAAGCTCAGTATGTCAATGACTGATCTCCTACTCTCCCCATTTCATCACAATATTCCCTATATTTACTTTTTACTCCCTCCAATTTAACAAATCTGCGACTTATAACTGTGTGTAAGCTCTCTTAACCTTCTCATCCTGCTTTTTCCCACCTAAAGAACCATATGCCATTTTCCCTTAGAAAATACAGCAGTTAATTCATTCACCATGTCCGGCCTCAATGATAGTAGCCACTTCCTCTACACAACTGTGCCCACTCCAATCCAGCATCATTTCCTCTTTCAGACCTACACTATTAATATATTTAACCTACAGGCTAGCTTTCTGGCAGCTTGTACCCAAAGACGGGTACAACCAACTTACTGTAAACCTCCTTTTGTTGTACTTGCCCAATCACTAATTTTTGTTTCATATATTTCTACTCATTTGCATATGTATATAGAGCCACTTATATTGTTCAAAGTGTTGTCACTTGACAAATTGAGTTAATAATAAGAAACTTTGAACGCAAAGTAATTTCTTTCAGTGGTACCCCTTCTCTCCAATATGGTTACTTAGAGTGTGTATTTTTAGATGACTTAGAAGAATTTTCATTCACCATACACTTTAAGTACATAAACCAGAATGTTTGCATTACTCCTTCTTCTTATATTACAATCTAAGATAATGCCTACCCAACAACAAGAAGCATCGCATCAAAATAGCTGTTTATGAGCTATTGATAAATGTATGTTCCAGAACCATCTATGCATGGAGAACTTTACAGGCCTATAACAAAGGAAAGATGTGGCACACATAATGCACCGACAAGGTTGTATATGACAATAAAATAACAAGGTTTACACAATAGTATAATGGAGTCCATTATTCTATAACAAAGTAACAAGTACTGTGGGTATAAATGTCTAAAACTTAATAGCTACAGTCTAGAGGCATAATTGGGTATTTCATAACCTAGAAATACACGTGCATTGTTTTTCTAAGCCTCTGAAGGACATGCATCTATTGTGAAGTCCTATGTGTTTGAGGAATTATTGGGACAATTGTTTGTAGGAGATTATTCTATTGTGACAAAGCAGGCTGATTAATTTTAAAAGGATCAGAGTAGAGCAAAGAAAACAATGAATTAAATAGTTTTAAAGGAGAGAATGTGCAACCAATACCGGTGGTAGAGCTAGTGAGTAGAGGGTATAAAATAAGTCAAGGCCCCCTTGCAACTTCTCTATACAAGGGTTCAATAATCCCTTTAATATCTGAGGGACCCCTACTCTATTGTGTACCCTACATGAGCGGTGGCTCTGCCACTGACCCCACTGATTGAGTGATAGATAATATGAAGGGGCAGATTTTGAGATGCTTGTAGTTCATAACATCCTTATGTCATTTGTATGCCTCTAAATTATTTTTCTAACAGTCAGCTGCTAAAAAACAGTGTTTTAAATTATATTGCAAATGTTGCCTTATTTCTGCCCCTTCTAACTCTCGCAGAATCTCCAACTGTTCATTTTATGTTAATCAAAAAGTTACCATATTTTACAACATGGCCCCATCTCAGCCATCCCAATCTAAAAGAAATACATTTATTATCTTGGTCAAGTAATCTTTGCTGTCATGTTTTACAATGCCACAAAAGAAAATTTAACAGTTGTGTTACTTGATGAAATCTGGTACACCTTGCCCGACCTGATTCACCTTTGTTTTTTTGCTCCTGTACTGTATGGTGATACATCAAAACTAAAACAAATATGTTTCACTTTTGCATGGTGTGTTTCTACCTAGGCCCACAAGACCCAGGCCTAGGGCAGCACATTTTTAAGTGGTGGCAGACTGTCTGAAGTTGCTGATAGCGACTTGCCCATCAAAAAACGGTAATAACATTTTTAGCCAGGCAATGCTGTTTGCCACACAATGCGAGGCTATGGCCCCTCTGATCCCCTTTTGGCGCTCATCGCAAGCCCTGAGCTGAGTGCCTTTGGCGCTCATTGCGAGCCTCCCCGTGTACTAATGCTGTTTGCCAGACAATGCGAGGCTGTGCCCCCTCTAAACACCTTTGGCGCTCATCGTGAAACTATGTAGTAAAGGACCACTGAAGTGTCATATTTATAGTCTGGTATGATGAAGAACCTGACTTGGTCTTGCATAAAATGTTTTATAAAAAATATAAAATTAATTGAACCTCAAATTTGTAACTATTGTATTCAGTTTAGCTTTAATGGCAGCAGACATTTTGCCTTTGCTCCTAACAGGATTGGATCCCTGAGAGGAATGTGAGTCTTTCAAAATATCTGAAAAGGTATTTTATCTGAATCCAAATTTTCTGACACACTGAATTGCCCCTTGACAATATAACTTAATGGCAGCAAAACTCAGTTGACCCTAAAGGAGGCAGTTATTCTACTATCAGTCCATAACATGAGTCCCCCAAATTATTAGTGGGCCCTAGACACGCCACAAGGACCGGGAATAGGTGGAGGAGCCACTTGACCAGGCGTGTGGCTGGGTGCGGGCTCAGGAGGAGGGAAGACTGGCTGAGGGAAGTAGTGCCTCCCCCATGTATCTCCGGCACCCACCCTCCCATGGGTTTATATGAATAGACTGTTATATGTAGCTATATGCATGTTTATAAGATATATGAATGATTTTAAAAAAATGTGTTATAATAAATAGCGCTGTTTTTATGTGTTGAATTTTGTGAGCTGGAGATGCCAAGTGATGCAAGGTTCAGCTAGCGGGTTAGTGTCGGGGGGGATGCCCTGATCATTGGCAAATAAAAGATTCCGGTGGCATGGAGATGACAGAACAGTGTCCTGAGTGGGGGCTTAGGCCTAGGGTGGCTGCCACTGGCCTTGCTCATACTTTCCTCTGGTTTTTGTTGTCATGATAATAATGTTATTAATAAAGGCCTTGGCCAATCGTGCTGCCAAACAAATTGTGTGTATTTTTATTTATGGTTAGGCTTGCACCTCATGGGTCATGCTGGGTCAAGATTTTCTCAAACCATATTTTATGCTCATGGTTTACAAACCCGGTAATGCTACTTGTTTATGGCATGCTTCAAAAAATGTGTGTTTTTTTACTAAGCTACTATAGTACTTTAAATAAAAGTATTTGTGGGTTACGCCGTAATATTATAGTATTGTGCATGTAAGCAAGAGATTTATTAGATGGATATTTGAAATGTGATATTATTTTCATTGTCAATCCTTGCAAGAAGAAACAGATCCGAGACACAGAGAAGACAATAATATATTATTTAAGTAAAGTGTGCTTTTGTTGAATTCTGGATCTCATTATATTGCAGTGCGGGTGTCATTTTATTTTCCGTCGTTATAAATGACGAAAATGCTATATGTTTTTAATAACTGGAACTTTTATGTACAAATATAAAAATAGATTGTCCACAAAATCAAATGATGAGCTTGTCATTGGTCCAATAATAAAGCGGAGGGAATCTGGGTGCTTGTATTATGTGTTCCTTAAGACGGTGCATAGTTCACATATCTGACAGCTGGTGACAGCGCTTTCTAAACATTTCCACACACCCACACTGCAGCACCGCGAGCGGCTTAATGTGTGTGTTCCCAAATATTGAAAGAAGAAAACAAGCAAATTTGCTCATCATATTCGGCTTTGATTGACTGATCGGGTTCATAAAAAAGCCCATATGGCCTTTGTTACTGCAAGTACTTGTCTTTTGCGTGTGTACAAAATGAAAGCATGTTCTGCATCATTTCTTCCTGTCACTTCTCAAAACCTGCCACACACGGCTTGTTTTTTAGTATGAAATCTCATATATCAATACGGATATTTGCTTTTGATTTTTTTTCGTTCTCTTACTTTTAAAGGATTGCTGTATTCCTTTATTTAAAATATACTATTTTGAAAAACGACTCTAGATAGAAAAATGATTTTGGAATGAGAAATAAAATACAGCAATATATACTTTTGTGAGATCTGTCATTTTGAATACACACCAAGTTTCTATCTCCGCAAGGGGAATGTGGCATCTACAGCTACCAGTGAATTCATTAGGTCTAATTAAATGTTCCATAGTACGCACCCTTCTGACCAAGTACCAGACAGGATCTGATGTTAAAAAAAACTATTTATCCATGCACAATCAAATCATTGCCTATAATAGATCCAAATGTAAAGGCTGTACTTGTTTACATTTTTAAATAATGTTCCCCATTATCAAATGTAATTACTCAAAGGAGCTTCTAGAAATAAATTGAACATTGTTCAGTCGCTCACTCGTGTCCGACTTTGGGTGACCCTATCGACCGCAGCACAACAGGCACATCTTGTGTCCAGTTGTGCTAATCCATAAGGTTTTTGTGGCAAAGATACTGGAGTGGGTTGCCAGTTCATTCTCTAGTGGACCGCAATTTGTCTGACCTCTTTGGTATGACCAGCCCAACTTAGGTGAATCAACATGGTATAGCTCACAGCTTCACAGAGATACATAAGCCCCTTCACCATAACAAGGTAGCGAACAAGGAGGGGCACTAGACCGGATATTAAAAAAATATTGATCCTTCAGGAAAAAAAAAAAATTAGCTATATTAGATACACATGTAAAGGATGTATTTGGTTGATTTTTAAAATAATGTTCCCCATTATCAAATTAAATTATTCAGAGAACCATATAGAAATAAACTGAACAACGTGATCCTTTACTTCACTTTTTGTTTCATGTTTTATTCTTCTCTTCTGATTATATGTTATTTTTGTAATAGTTTCCAAGGCCATGTTTTTTTCCAGCACTACTGATTGCGGCAGATTGTGTCAAATTGTTAACCACTTTTTGATTATACAGTAGCTTTGCATCCTTAGAAGGAAAACCCTCATTCTTACTGACCATTTCTTTCCTTGAACACTTCACGTTTGTTATGGAAACCACACAAGTAAGATCTGTATCTTTGGCAAATTGAGCTGGAGGGAACAACACAATCCATATGTGTCTGAAAAGAACTCCTGCCCTGCATTAGGTGTAATCATATGGCTGAGATATACAGGTACCCAATAATAACCACACAATAGTTACGCTTAGGAGGCAAGTTCTTTTATTGTACAGTGTTTGAGTACAAGTCTCAATTCAATACAGAAAACATTTGAATGTAAGAGTCATGTCTTGTGGCTTGAGGTGTCAGGCTAAGGGAATTTGTGAGGAAATACATACTGTAAGGCAGATTGCAAGATCTACCATCGTTCAGTAGTGTCTGACTCCCGGCGACCCTATGGACTACAGAACGCCAGGCACATCTATTATTATGTCTCTGGTTGTACTTATCCTTAAGGTTTTCGTGGCAAATATACTGGAGTGGATTGCTAGTTCTTTCTACAGTAGACTGTGATTTGTATGACCTCTCTGCTATGACCTGCCCATCTTGGGTGACCCTACATGATGTAGCTCACAGCTTCCTTGAAGTAAACAAGGCCCTTCACCACGACAAGGTAGTGGTCCAGAAGGGGTAACATGCTAATGGATGTCAAATAGGTTTGTAGAAAGTAAAAAATTGGAAATTGTCTGAGAAATGTATATTCTGATGTCAGACAAGATCTAATAAACCCATCCTAGTTGCCTATTTCCCTATCAACATAATAGTTTTAGCTTGTGTTCATATTTCTGTTATAACATTGTCATTGGTACTTCCAGGGATATGCTCACAGTCAGTGTATTTGAAGTACATGTCAGGTAAAATGTTGGCCATTTTTCTTAGCATTGCTGCAATCATTCTAAGTAACAATAGAAATCGAGGAGCTCAGTCAGAGAATTAACTAGCATTAACGAGTTAGCTCTATGGACATGATAACCCACTCTGAGAGCAACCTCTTTTAGCTCATTGTGCCCTTCACAGGGAGTAATATCCTGTAGTATCTCAGTCTGGTCCCACTCACTAGAGTCAGGCAGCCCCAAAATACAAGCCAATTCTAACCATGACAGGAGACACAGCAAACCCCAGATGTAATTCTCGGTCTTAGTTGGGCCTCATCAGTGAGGTGTAGCTGATAACTCCCTAAGGCACAGTGAGCAAGGAGTCCACATCTGGAGCCCCCTACTACCCATTATAAGTATCTGCAAATCCTCTTAAAGGGCCAAAGTAAGCTTTTGTTTGTTAATAGTTTTTTCTTTTAGTTCACCATCACCTATAATAGTTAACAGCATATGAGTATGCAGTCTGCACAGGTGTTACTCACATGCTGATTGTTGAACCTTCCTGGGGATTCTCGAAACTGCGTACGCGTTACGTAGTTGCACAGTGTTTGCGTGGGCTGACTAGGCTACTGGGCATGCGCAGGACGGCCGCTCTACCGGGCATGTGCGAGATATGTAATACCCGTCATTTATGAGATACTAGTTAATTAATATTATATAGCAAATCAAAGCCTTGGGCAGAAATCATAATTTACAAAACACGATTTACCTCATTAATGGCTGCTGATGTACCCCTCTCCATTTCTTATTGTCATAAAAACTACTGAAGTAAAAAAAAAACTGGCGTATGCTCACTTTAATGATGCAGGGGATATTTTTATGAGATTGTAACTATAGCTCCCTTATCCTCCTTACCCACTCTGAATAATTAAAGGTATATATAAGTTTCCTGGGTTTTAAATGTTTGTTAAGAAACATGCAGCAATTTATCATAAATATATGTATTCTATAGATAAGTTCAGTGTCTTTACAAAGTTATAGGCAGGAAATTTAAATCCAGCTTTGCACACCCACAGGGAGCTTACATAACCTAGTACACACAGGAAAGCAGCCAGGTACAGAGCTTGACCTTTCAAAGGAAGAACTTGCTGCAGTATGGAATCACATGGTTGGGTGGGGTCTGAGCTCACAGCTGAATGAGAGCAACGTGAGAGAGAGACTGCATATCCCAGGCTGCTTTGGAGTATGATACAAATGTATCAGCTAACCTCTGCTTTCTCCTGATTGGCCAAAGCTAATTATGAATTATATACTAATCTTAGCAGGGATTTTCAGGGGTGTGAACTAACAAGCCTCAGCTTGCAAACTGTCAACATTTAGCAAACATCAGAGTGAGTTTGTAAATGTTTATTTTGGTATTTTTTCATGTAAAAAGTTTTTGCATACGCTACTGATTCTCCTCTATCAGATGCATTAATGATCCAGGAAACTTAGATATGCCTTTAATTGTTATCTCAGTTGAAAATGTTTATTTTCTTTTCACCTGTGCTCAGGTCAATGAGAGAGGTGGGATACAGCAGCAGCAGCAGCAGCCATTAATGAGGTCAACTGTATTTTTTAGTTATATTTTCTGGCTAAAGCTTTGCTGCTATTTGCACAGGTATTTTTAATGTTAATTGATGATTGGCCTTCATATTTTAAGTTTGAGAGTTTTCAATCTTGTGAGGTGCCTTAGGCAAAGCACTACCGGTAGGTACATTTGATTTTAAACTCAAGACAGGGCCCTCCATATTTTTGTAGTGTGGTAAAATTGTTTTTGTCTTGTACTTAACCCCTGTATAGCTCTATGGAATATGTTCGTACATTACAAATAAAGGATAATAATAATTAACTAAAATAGATTTAACTTAAAGAGTTTATAATGGCCATTTAATAAAACTTGTGCTTTTTTTGTGTAGACCCAGAGCAAACAATTATTTTACAGACTTCACTTTTCACACATCCAAGTCATGCAATTTTAAATGCATAATGCAAAATGTTGGACTTTTGTTGCCCCTTTAAGTACCTCCTAAGTGATGACTATGCTTGTTGTCTCATTCCTACTGTGAGTAATCTAAAAGTGATGGAGCTTCCAGGACTGTTTGTTGGTTTTTATTATTGTTGTATTGATAAGATACTATTTTATATTGCTGATATTTACCGTAATTGGGATCAGATGAAGAGGACTGAATGATTGGTGATTCCACCTCTTCTGTTACTGTTAAGACCGTATTTGTGATCTTCCTGCAGTAACAGCAGAGTATGCAAATGTCTCACTTTAAATAGCGTTTCAGCAATTTGAGTGAAATGTGTATAAGCAGTCACTCCGCCTTCTTGAAACAGATGTTTACTGTAAAACATATTAGTGCATTAGTATTCAGTGCTATTCAACTTTTATATAACAGCACAAACACCATCTTAATATCCTGCTGTCTGCTTTACCACAGTCATATATTTTGACTTGCGTGCATCATCATACAGCAGAGCAATTGTCAGTCAGAACGGGTGAGTTTGTATCTGATCTCTACAGACATTGAATTTTTTTTTGGGATGTCCCTCCTGGGTTAAGGGTTGTTATACTGGGCGTTGCTTACAGGAAGTGAACCCACTGGACATATAGGGATTGTGGGCTAGCCAGGGATCAGAGACTGGATAGGGTATGCGGTAAAAGGCTGACTAGAGAATAGTAGGGTTCGTAGTCTAAGGTCAAACCAAAACATCACTACAGAAATATCACTAATATAGTTTACGTAGTGTGTAACGCTGGCTAGCGCATGCGCACTACAGAAACTATATTCAGCAATGTGCAGCGCGTGGGGGAAGGAGGGGAAAGAGACACTGGGGAGGGAGGAGGGGGAAAGAGACAGGGGAAAAAGGGAGGGGAAGAGGCATGGGAGGGAGAGGAGGAAAGAGACACAGGGAGATTTTAGGAGGGGGGATAGAGACACATGGGGATGTAGGAGGGGGGATAGAGACACGTGAGGGAGGGGAGGGGAAAGAAACAGAGGGGAGGGAGAGGGGGCAGAGACAGAGGGGAGGAAACAGGGGGCACGGGAGAGGGAGGCGGGGGAAGGCACGGAGGAGGTGTAGGAGATACAGGGGAGGCAGAGGGGGTGAGACAGACAAGGGAGGGAGAGAGGGGGAAAGACAGACAGGGGAGGGAGAGAGGGGAAAAGGGGAGGGAGAGAGGGGGAAAGACAGAAAGGGGAAGGAGAGAGGGGGCAAAGAGAGACCGGGGAGGGAGAGAAGGGACAAAGAGAGATAGGGCGGGGAAGGTGGGGAAAGAGACACAGGGGAGGGAGAGGGGGGGAGAATTTTCTTGGGAACAAAAAAAGATCATGCCGTCATTTTTTGACGGGCAAGTCGCTAGTATAATTTATATTTATGGTGATAAGAACTTTGCCTTTATTTTAAAAAGGATCATGTTTACATGTTTAGACTCTTAACTTTGCAATATTCTTAATATGGAATACTAGACGTAATTATCTGAAAACAATGTTAAGTATATTTACTACTGAAACCATAAATGAATTTTTTTTTTTATTTGTACGCCTGTTTTTTTAGTATTATTTGGAATTAATGCTTGTGGAGAAACTACATAATGTACATAAAGCACTAAAACACATGTTAATTAGATTGCAATTGAGTAAGAAATTTAGCCAAATGGTGATAAACTATAATAAAAATAAAATAAAAATATATGTAATTTTAGTTTGCTCAAATAATGGTAAATAATTTAAATTATCCCTGCTCAGATTTCTGATGAGACGATTATTCCATGAAACTGTATGACATAATATTACAAAGAATTTCTTTAAATAGACTTCAGACTATCTGCTTTTCATATTGATATTTATTTCATAACACACAAAATGTATTATTATAGGTGTGAATTTCTTACTGACAGGAGAAACATGTGAAAATAAATATCATCTGCTTTCTTCGAGGAAGGTATTATGGCCTCACGTGTCACGTCTTCCTGGGTATTTACAGATTATTTATTTCACCTTAATTAAGTTCAGTTTGAAAATAGCAAACATAATTTGAGTGTTCTGGATGTAAAAGTTTGGTGTGAATGTATGAAGTAAAGCATTTTATGGAGTAGAAAATGTGTTGGCTTATAGTTTTTAACTTTAACCTCCCAATGCGGAAGAAAAACAAAGATTACTCTTACACTTTGAATGTAATATCTCTCTCTCTCTCCATTAAAAATGTAAGATTAATGTAACAGAAGACATAGAAATCTGAATGTGATACCTTATAGTATAGAATATAATTTTATTTACAGTAATAATATTGCCTAAATCTCAAATGCTTTGAAATAAAACCTTGTTAAACATAAGGCTTATACTTTACGATTGGTATTTTCTGAAACTTTCTCTATCAGCCCTCAGTTTTTTTTTTTAAGGAAAATATTTTTAGCTGCTGGAGCAAAAATGCAGGTTTAGACAATAATAAGTAAATATTCATTTTCAAATGTAAACGCTAACATTTTGTAGTATACTTTTCAAATAATGTGTTTAAATAGTGCCATACCGTACTTCTTTTGAGTTTAGAACAGTCGTTTATGATCCAGTCTAGGTATACCATAACTTAACCCTCTTTGAGTTTTGGACAATATTTATAATTTTGTCTAGCCAATCATATCTATTAAAAGGTCTTAGCTACAGTTAAGGAAAAAAGTATTTGATCCCCTGCTAATTTTGAACGTTTGTCCACTGACAAAGAAATGATCAGTCTATAATTTTAGTCGTAGGTGTATTTTAAAGTAAAAAAACAGAAAAAAATATATAAATTGATTTGCAGGTCAATGGGGGAAATAAATATTTGACCCCTTCGACTTAGTACTTGATGGCAAAACCCTTGTTGGCAATCAGAGGTCAGACGTTTCTTGTAGTTAGCCACCAGTTTTGCACACATCTCAGGAGGGTTTTTGTCCAACTCCTCTTTGTAGATCCTCTCTAAATCATTAAGGTTCCGAGGCTGATATTTGGCAACTCAAACCTTCAGCTCCCTCCACAGATTTTCTATGCGATTAAGGTCTGAAGACTGGCGAGGCCACTCCAGGACCTTAATGTGCTTCTTCTTGAGCCACGCCTTTGTTGCCATGGCTGTGTGTTTTGGTGATTGTCATGCTGGAATGCCCATCCTCGACCCATTTTCAATGCCCTGGCTCAGGGAAGGATTTTCGCTCCCAAGATATGACAGTACATGGCTCTGTCCATCCTCCCCTTGATACAGTGCAGTTGTCCTGTCCCCTTAGCAGATAAACATCCCCAAAGCATAATGTTTCCACCTCCATGTTTGATGGTGGGGATGGTGTTCTTGGGGTCATAGGCAGCATTCCTCCTCCTCCAAACACGACGAGTTGAGTTGAATCCAAAGAGCTTGATATTGGTCTCATCTGACCACAACACTTTCACCCAGTTCTCCTCTGAATCATTCAAATGTTCATTGGCAAACTTCAGATGGCCCTGTACGTGTGCTTTCTTGAGCAGTGGGACATTGCGGGCGCTGCAGGATTTCAGTCCTTCACTGCGTAGTGTGTTACCAATTGTTTTCTTGGTGACTGTAGTCCCAGCTGCCTTGAGATCTTTAACAAGATCCTCCCGTGTAGTTCTGGGCTGATTCCTCACCGTTCTCATGATCATTGAAACTCCACGAGGTGAGATCTTGCATGGAGCATCAGACCGAGGGAAACTGGCAGTTATTTTGTGTTTCTTCTGTTTTGGAGAAAATCAAAGTAGTTCTCGGAGATATCTGTTCCTGGCCAAATTACCAATATACATATAGTGTGCACACCTTAGAGAAATAATACACCAACACAGAGTTCTGGTATAAATCTTTCTCTCGCCTACTGTTTATTGAATCAGCCGCCATATATAACATTTAACAATCAGATAAATGTTGCAACTAAGCAAAACATCAGGTTTATTCGGTAATTCATTGGTTCTGAGGTGTCCGCTTTTACAGAATCTCAGCAAGGCATTGGGTTAATGCATTAAGGAGTCTCTAGGTGTCATCCCATAATGGGATGAGTCTTTCTCTCATTGGTCAGAAGGTTAGGACAAAGGGAAGATGGCGTTCTCCTTCTTGTGCTCAGAGTGTGGTAGTCATCGTCACCCTTAGCAGACCGGAAATAGGGCTGCCGACATCTTGTATGCGGAAGTGGCAAATCCTCCATCTTAGCGTCTCCAATAATCAACATTGTTAATAAGGTTACGTAATACTGAAAAGAGAAAATGTATGAGTAAGGCAAACATAAAATGCATTTTCTTGTAGATCCTGATCCATAACCCTTCCATTTGCGAATAATTGCACCAACTGTTGTCGCCTTCTCACCAAGCTGCTTGGCGATGGTCTTGTAGCCCATTCCAGCCTTGTGTAGGTCTACAATCTTGTCCCTGGCATCCTTGAACAGCGCTTTGGTCTTGGCCATGGTGGAGAGTTTGGAATCTGATTGATTGATTACTTCTTTGGACAGGTGTATTTTATACCGGTAACAAGCTGACATTAGGAGCCCTCCCTTTAAGATATTGCTCCTAATCTCAGCTCGTTACCTGTATAAATGACACCTGGGAGCCAGAAATCTTGCTGATAGATAGGGGATCAAATACTTATTTCCCTCACTGACCTGTAAATCAATTTATAACTTTTTTTACATGCGTTTTTCTTGTTTGTTATTTTGTTATTCTGTCTCTCACTGTTAAAATACACCTACCATTAAAATTATAGACTGATCATTTCTTTCTCAGTGGACAAACATTAAAATCAGCAGGGGATCAAATACTTTTCCCCCCACTGTACAATTGTTAAAAATGTTGTAGAAAAGTCAAGATATTTTTATAAACAAAATGAAAAATAGTGGAATAATACTGTACACTGTATTTAGACAAAAAAAATTGCAATTATGTAAATTAGTAGCAACATTAGCAGCTATGTAAGCAATGGCTATAAAATGTTTTTTTGTTGTTTGTTTGTTTGTTTTTTAGCAATCCCTCGTTGTGTCATGGATACTTCCATTTTAGCCTAAGGGGTATATATATTAGATTATTGCTCTTTATTCCATCCTACTTTGTAGTAGTAGTATTTTAACAAAATGTCTGTCACTTTTTTATATACAAATTATTGTAAAATTTAAAAAATTAAACTCTGTATTCATCATGAACTTCCTAAAACAGTTAGCCAATTACATTTTATTTCTAAGATTATATTAAGAAATATGACTCTACAGTGGTACTAGGGGCAAATCACGTTTTACTATATATATATTTAGTGGTAATAGTATTGTCTTTGTGATGTGAAGAATGTTTTTACAGTGTTTAAATTAAATACAGTGTTTAAAAGTATTGTATTCAATATTGTTTTAGTGATGACAGCCATTTTGTTTTTGTTACTAAAATTATTAGATATCTGGGAAGAGTTGCCTATTCACTTGTTTAAAGGGTACTCTTTAATGATGATGGTTGATGTCAACCTTTCACAATTTGGACAAGACCTAATTTGAACAATGGGTGGCCTGGGATTCAAGCAATAATCCAATATTCCATTCATAAAAATTGTAGTACACTTGACATTGTTTTCCAGAAACCTCATGCATCTCAGACACTGTCATCTGACATCTTCATATAAGTCTCCATCTGTGCAGATGACAGGATACTGCCTGCTGCGAGGACTGACATCCCATGGCCTAAGAGAGAAACGTCATGTCTACGATGTAATGGTTATCTGTCATTATTCCTGTGCTTCCGTCCACTAATATAATAAAGCTGTGACCGCTACAATGAATATTGTTGCGGTGTGGGTGTTGCTGTTCCCCCTGGTTGCTGTTTACCTGAAGGAATTAAAAAAGAATGGAAAGCTTTAGGACAAGTTAGAAGTAGCACACTATCTCAAACAATACCAAGCTAACATTATCTGCAAGAACTAGTGGACTATCTCAAACAATACCATGTTAACAGTATCTGCAAGAAAGGATTTTATGGCCAGAGAAATCATGTCGGCAGAAAACCAGCTCAGTTACGCTGCCCTGTGAAAGGTTATGCAAGCTTAATATAATGTATGTATCTTTTCAGGTACATATTTTACATAATATACGATTTTTTCAGGTACATACTCCCTTAAGCCCATTCCTCTGTCATATGGAGCTCCACAAGGCTGTATTCTATCTCCATATATATATATATATGCTATCACTGTGAGAGATCATGAGAAGACATGACCATGACTATGACTGTCACAGGTGTGGGTGATTAAGCGTTAGATACCCCTGAAGACCTTCCTACTTTGGTTTATACCTTTTATATCATCAAAACTAGACTACTAAAATCCTCTTTATCTAAGACTGCCAAATAAAGTGCTACATCTCTTAAGTTGGTACAGACTTCTGCTGTGATGTTGATAACAAACCAACCTTGATCCTTCCAAACAACACCTGCCCTCTGTGCCATACACTCCTGTGAAAGACTACATATATGTTGCACCAGGTGATATATAAAGCTCTACATGATGAAGGCCCCAGCTACCTAATAAGGCATATGTTGGAAAATAAGGAGTGTGAAGCTTCAAGATCTACAGGTAAAAATAGACTAACCATCCCAGGAATCTCTTCACAAAGTTATATGCTTTTAAGTATGTAGGACCCAGATTCTGGATCTCTCTACCAAAAAGAGACTGAAACCCATTCTCTTGATTCAGGTCTTTCAAAAGAATAACAACTCTCTCTTTTTTGTCTTTTCTCCCCATCTAAGTCCCTTCTTGGAGAAAAATGCTATATATGATTATTATTATTATGTTCACGAATAGCTGCTAATGTTGTTACTTTTTACAGTGGCTCTTTAAACAACCCTCTTAAACTTTCAATTCTACTCTGAATGAATTGAATTAAACCTCTAGCACTGGTAAAATTGCCATTTTTGCTTGACAAATCTTAACAAATGGTACAATTTCAGCTATTGTTTTGGGAGTCTTTCTATAGAAAAACAGAAGGAACTTGGTATATTAATATCAGATTGTTGGAAAATATCATCATACCAAATTACGATTATCAGGTAAAACCACTGAGGTTATTGCAATATAGCTAGGAGCATTTTTCAATATATGTGCCCCTGAATGGCTTGTTTAGTAATTGGGAGAAGGGGATTACTTTCAGATACAAATTCTGGAGTACTGTGGGCTGTTAATTTCTGATAGCCTAAAGCTATTCCAAATTACAGGGTGTATTGCTATTTAATGACTTTTCACAGTGGCATGTAACTGCATTTTTGGCAGTATCACCTTTCCCTTTGTGTACACCTGAAATAGTTTAACTTAGCAGTCTGTGTGATCCTATTTTCAGTAATTATATATTTGTCTAGCATTAGTCCATGATCTGTCTTCCTATCCTAAAGGCTTTTTGGCACTGCATGGATGCCGGGCTGCTTCCATTGTTGCCTTATATCCACATTACCTTCCAAACACCAGATATCTGTGCCAACATTTATTCAATTGCTTCTTCATAAGCTCCAGTGATATGCTGTGACTTCATCTGTGCCAAAGATCTTAGAGAAGGAAGCCAGCCTTGCATCGTGTTCAGCTGGTGTGTCCTCCATCTCCAAATGCTTCAGTAACACAGCAAGGTGTTCTCATTTGAATCACTGCGTCATTGGGTAAAAATCATTTGTTAGATTGCAGTTTCCTTGCAATTTGCATATTTGTCCTTTTGCAGTAACATATTTGAAGGAAACACTGAAATTCCATATATTCAGTGCTCTAGTTTTAAGAACTAAAATTAATAACAGGAAAAATATTTTATGTAGGCTTGACTATCATCAATGTATTAGTCCTGAATTAATTGTCATGACTTCTTGCTGCTTGATAAGCAAATTCACTCAGCGCCAGAGAGCTAATCTATGCATCTAGGATTGCAACTTTCTTGAAGAGACGCATATATTGACAGATAAGGGGAGTCCTAATAAGACAGCAATGGAGATGGCCAAAACCGCATATAGTTGCATAAATCGGTAATACATTTAAAGAATGTTTTTTTTTATTTTTTTTATTTTATTTTTAGCTTATAAATGTTTTCCCCATTATCAATACCAGTGCTTGAAAATGGCACAATGAAAATACTTAGCTACAATCATTCTCTCATTATGCTAAACGGACTAATTGCTAGTGAATAACGTAATTCCTTGACTGTTTTCTGTCATTAGATGTGTGGTCCACTGAATAGAGCAAAATCTACACACTGACGGAAATTTATTACCAGCATTTGAATTTCGAAGTATAATATTCCTAGGAGACTGATGGGTAAATGAATGTCTTTTAGCTCTGTTCCTTTCATGTCTGTCTTTTGGGATTTGTATTCCCTTGTAGATGTGAGAGTTGAAAATCTGAAGCGTGGCAGTTATAAGTCACACCTCAGGATAGACTCTTAATGAACGCTCGCTATCTCTAGGTGGTTATTTAAAGATATGCCTACACTAAACAAATATATGCATAAAACTTGCATGAATATGCATGTTTCTAAAAGAAAAACTTTAAGAACTGAAACTATCTCTGCATGTGATGAATTTTCTGTTTTAAGATTTCTACGAAGTGTAGTTTCACAACTCGCTGGTTCTCAGTATTACTGTTTAAAGGATCACTGTACAATGGGAAAAAAAAGCAATTACGCATTAAAATTTCATAAAGATAGTTTTTAATTAGAATAAATAATTACATTCTGATGCTTCTACTGGACCCTGAGAGCATCCATATAAGCATTACATATCTGGAAATCATGGCTTTCATTTTTTATGCCAGCTATCCGCAAGTAAAGGGGTAGGCGTCAAATACTACATCCCTAATTATTTAACAATTCTACTTCTTTCTCTACTCTCCCCTGCCATCCCTCTCTCCCTCCCTCCCACTCTAAGAATAAAATAATACCCTTTAGGATTTAAGGTATTCCGAGGTGATGAAACTCGAAAAGATGGAATAATTTAACTCTGACTTTCCATATGTTCATAGTTTTCACAGCTTCTAATGTTGTTAGTTTGTTATATAATTAATTTTTCCCGATTTTCTTGAACTACAGTGGTGGAATCTCACTACTAAATTATTTTTAAAGGGACACCCCAAATTTACAGCATACGTCAATAACAAGTGTGACAGTACACTCTGCCCGAAATATAATATTGAAAAAATAAGAGTACAATATAGAAAAATAACAGATAGAACAGTTCTACAGGCCAAAATACATAAAACAAAATACACAAAACTATATTGTGAGTTATCTTAATTGGGGTCTTGATTAGCGTAAAATAAGTTTACCTAACACTCACACTCTGGTGCTCGCTGCAAATCCAAGGAGCATGGGCAGATTTCCGTACAGTAGGAAAACGCAAGGTGCCAGGGAACATTTTCTTTTTTGTTTTATGTACCTCTCAAAAGAATGGAGTCTTATTCGTTTTTGGAACTCTCTGGATTTGCCTCCATAACAGAAACAAGCCCTCCCCTGGCAATCGTGCATATAGACGTCTACTGGTACTAATTCCAGCTCCTCCAGAATTGTAAATTATTATGATTATTATCCTTTATTTGTAAGGCACCAATATATTCTGTAGCGCTATACATGGGTTAAGTACAAGGCAAAAACTATTTTAAGCTTTTTGTCTTTTGAGCCTAGAATCTAGTGTGCCTTCCCTAAAGCACCTTGCAAGATTCAAAATTCAATAATCTAACAATTGTAGTGAATATGTCAACTTACCGTCTATGGAAGTCAATATGGCTGGCCAACATGTGGTCTTCTAACCGGAACTTCCTGAACTGACCTGTTACAGAATCTGAGCTCCTGCTGATACTAGTATTACATAGGGCTCTGTGGTTAGGGAGTTGTTCAAGCTTCGCACGATCAGGATAGTATAAACCTAATAATTTTACTGCAAGAACATTTGTTTTATATAATTCACATTGTGTTTTGGTGGCTTAAACTTTCATGAACACATCCTCATATTTTATCTTTGTATTACAATCTTATAATTGTTAATTTTTTCCACACATTCTTAGCATGTTTAAATGAATTTGCAGTTGAAATTTTAGCTGTATCCTTACACTTGTTTCTGTCCGTCTAAGCAGGTAGCACGTCTTCTGAGTGCACGCCGCGCAACGCGCGCCTCATGCGTGCGCTGACAAATGTGCACATCAACAGCAGTGTGCCCGAAAACAGGGCGCCCGACAAAAGCGTGGGAGAGCGGAGCTGGGGGACTGGGGGAATACCGGGGACAGCTATAAAGAACATGACATCCACTTGAAAATCTCTTTGTGTGCTGTACCTAGGGAGATCAGCTGCACCCCACAGGCAAGACCCAAGTGCTAAATACTGGGGAGCAAAGACTTCATGGTGCCACCACTATTCTTTTGCAAGTGTCCACCGTGGATTCTGACTTGGGGAATAGAATAGTGGTGGCAGCATGAAGTCTCTGCTCCTCAGTATTTATCACTTGGGTCTTGCATGTAGGGCGCAGCTGATCTCCCTAGGTACAGCACACAAAGGCTCTATGTGTGGGTTACCTAATATCCAAACCAAGAGCACATGTCAGAGCACATCTAAATTCTATAGTTTATCTGCAGCATAAATGCAGCTGTTAATGTGCACATTTGTTGCCGCACACATGACTGCGCGCGCGGCGCGTGCGCTCAGAAGACGGCGTGCCCTTTGAGCATGTACAAGCTCCCAGGGAATAATTGGCAACAATTTGTCTGAAATATAAACATAAGGAGACCACAAGGGGAGAATCAGATGACCGAAAACAAATACATAATTGAGTGTACATTCACTGTAAGGAAATTTCAGTTTCTTATTAAAGAATTTTCTAACATTCGTACTCCTCAGTGGGGACCCAACTTAAAAATGGTGGAAAGCCACTGGAGTTATATTGCCCTCCTCTATACTGTGTATTGATGCAAAATGTATATAATATAGCGAGGGGAAATAAGTTACACTGATATACAGGCTTAGTAACTACCTTTAGGGCAATGTTTCTGAGCTAATTACAGCTCATTAATTAAAGGCTGCTGGGTCAGCTCTCTAAAATGAGCTGATGACTGTGTGCTGCCTAAAGGACCTTGTGATACCTTACGTTCAGAATCCAGCTGTGTCTTTCTTTTGTTTGCCAAAGAAAGCTGATTTTTTTTTTTTTATCTTTATGCTTCCAATATAGCCCAAGTGACAAAACATGAACTGAGTTGGCCCTTCGTTTTAAGTATGAAGTAATTAACATCATCTCAAGTCTTTCCTTCTTTAACATATCAGAGATGTGCCAGGTCTTTAATGTGCCATAAACCTACAAATGTCTCAAAAACATATGAAAGTACTTTTTGTGTTGCCTTTACACATGTGATATTGCAGTGCTGCCAAACCAAGGTCTCCATATTAACCAAAACAAATTAAAGACGACAATCCTAAGAAGCACCTTCCTTATTAAATGCAAACTAAAATCAGTGTTCGTTTATAGACTGTGTGGGCATTTGTACCTTTTCATGGTTCAACTGTCGTATCAAGGTTTCCGGAGCATATACTTTTTAGAAATCATCAGATGTCACCTTTATACTTCAGACCATATACATTAAGAGAAGTTGGCGTTCCATATAAACAAATGTAATGAATAGAGTAGATGTGAACACTGCTTGGTGTTCAAGGTTCAAGCTTTTAATCTCGATATTTGCTTTTGAAATATATTTTTTTATCTTTTCCATTTGTTTATGATGTCAGCAGTGCTTTTTGACATTTCTAATTACATTTACTCATCTGGGGGAGGTGTATTGCAGTGGGATGTGTTTACACAATTAACAACGATCCATCACAAATAATGCATAATCCTGTTATCTGTTGTACATTTGAACGATCATGTGTTGTTCATACGAAAAAACATTTTCGTATGAAAAATGAGTTATCTGTAGTGTAGGAAACTTTAAAGTTAGATTGGGCTGGAATGATTTTCTCTTCTGCCAGGGAGCCTTGGGAAGCTATTATAAATGGTGTGTCATTGTCCTTTTGGAATGTACATTCTTATAAGCAAACACAGACAAGATGCTTAATGGGATTCATAGATGACATTTCCAAGTTTTATCACCCTTAGCATTAAGTGGACATCACCACCACAACAGGAAGTTGATTTAAACTTTAAGATCATGTAAAACTACCTATACATTGTACTAGCTGTTTTTTTTCTTGAGTAAATAATTCATAAGATATTCAGCATTAATTGTGTCTCCTCATGCAAAGTTGTGGTTTCTTGATAAGGATGGCGGGAGGGGATCTAACTGCATTATAACATTGGGTGTCATTGGTTCAGCCATCACGGAAACAAGCAGAGTTTGATTTAAATTAGCAGCTAATCACTCATATGCATTACAACGCAGAACCAACATTATGGAATGTCTCAGGGCTGATTCACGTTAGAAAAAAATGGCTAATACAATGTACCACCAAATACCCTTTTTCAGAAAAATGCTTTTAGATGCTCTTTTTGGCAAACCTGTCAAATTTAAACATCACTGAATTTTAGGCTTACATTTGGGGCTTCTTTAATACTGTGTTATCACGAGGATAGTAACGCCATATAAATACTCCTGGCAGTAATGTGATAGCTGTAGTAGATACTTTTGGTTATTTGCATATTTTTTTCCCCCAATGATTGCTATCTATATATAAAATATTCACCTTGAGTTTTTGGAAAACGTCACTTCTTGCAGTGCAAAATACCCGAAGTAACAGATCAATGCAGGTTATATGAACAGATTCACCTGATGGGCTATAAAATTACATTTCAGCAATATGTACAATATATACTAATTGTACAAATCCATTTTTATAAAAAATATAATGAACACACCTATAATATTGATCTTTAAGGTACCCCCTCACTGACTGAATTGTCCCAACATACCCATTCTTTCCTGCTGAGAATTAGGTTTGAGGAATTCACACATGACATTTAATTGTGAAGAGACATTGAATTTTTTCCCCTGTTCTATAACCGTGCCAGCTTGCTAACTGTGACTCACTAAAATATACCCTGCTGCTAATTTGAGGAAATGCCAGCTAATTCAAAGGAGATCTTGGTTTCACAAACTTTTCTCCATATTGAACTCTTTCATTACTGAATGTGCATGTTGGGAGTTGGAGACAATTACGCCGCATCCGCGTGCAATAACATGCAGATTGTATTTTACTATACACCTTCCCCCTCTTACTGTTAATAACATGCATTATTAATATCGTCACTGGAGCATATTGGTGGATTAAGGGCTTATCTCACTCAAATAGTATATTGTGACAAAACTTGATAATTGAAGAACTAATGTAACCCCATAATTACATTTTCTTTTGAATAACTAGAAGTGATTGTTAGTGAATGTTATTAGAAAGTTAACAAATACCCCTCTAATAAATGCTGCTGTAGTTGGGAATACAATAGGGCTTATTTGAGTTATTTAGTAAGGAATTAGCAATAAATTCAGTATATATGGAAAATGAATTCAATGCAACTTTTGAACTTAAGTTTTTCAAGGGCTATCCTTTATTTGTAACGCACCAACATGTTCAGTAGCGCTATACAGGGGATAAGTATAAAGCAAAAACAAAATGAACACATTGCAAAAGAATAGAGGGTCCTGTCTTGGAGCTTAAAATCAAACGTACTTCCCAAGCACCTACACAAGATTGAAAACTAGCAAAAGTTACAATCTAAAGGGTTCGGGTGTGATACAAGAGGGTGATAGATGCAAGATGGCAGCATGAAGATAATAGGCTCAAGTGGAGGTGTCTGTGTGTTACACTGTAGATTGTGGGTGTGAGTGATATTATGCTGTAGGGTGTGCAGTTCTTCGTATTAAGGCTGAAGGTGATAAACTTTTTTAAACAGATGCATTTTTAGTGATTTATTTTTTAAGGTTTTGAGGCAGGAAGATGGTCTTGTGGAGCGAGGCAAGGAGTTCCAAAGAATAAGGCCAGCATGAGAAAAATCCTGAAGGCAGGAGTGAGAGGAGGTGATAAGAGAGGAGGACAGAAGAAGGTCATTAGCAGAGTGAAGAGGGTTGCTGGGAGGGTATTTTGAGACAAGAGCAGAGATATAAGGGGTAGTGATCCTTTAACTATGACATGCCATTATAAAGTGAATTAACTCTCCGTTGCAGTATATGATTATCGGTGTTGGCAGTGGGTATGGGACCAAATGTGCTGATAGGCTTATCGTTGATATTTATAAGCTTGTCTGCCAACAAACACATTCAAGACACTGCAATGGTGGATCCCTGCAGAGCATTGTTGTGTATTAAAAAATATTTGTATTTTTTATTTTTGTTGCTCATTATCAAGTCAAGATCTTAAAAGTAGCTCACTGTTGGAAAGGGCTGAAGTAGTCTATTAAAGATACACTGAATACTATATTTACATTATTTAGTTGAATAGTTAAGATCTCTAAGAAGTTACAAATGATAAAACAGGCATTTATTTTAAACCAATTTAATGCAACTACTGTTTTATCATATTCTGTAGCTCTAATAAAGGGGCCCCTTCTGGATCTCTACCTTGTCGTGGTGAAGGGGCTTGTGTACTTCATTTAAGCTGTGATCTATAACATGCAGGGTCAACCATGATGGGCAGATCCTAGCAGAGAGGTCAGACAAATTATGGTCCACTGGAGAAGGAGCTGGCAACCCACTCCAGTATCTTTGCCAAGATAACATTATGGATTAGCACAACCAGACACAAAATGTGCTTGGCATGCTGTGATTAATAGGGTCACTGAGAGTCTGATACAACTGAACGACTAAACAACAACAATACAGGGATAAAAGTTAATAGAGAGACAGGAATAAAACAGAATTGCAGGAATACATACAGGTACAGAAGATGTTGTCCTGTCACCAGTAAATACATGCTGCTGCCTAATCCTGCCTGTTCTCAGCCTTGAGGGACACTAGAATTAAAGATTCCAAGGTTAAGACCTCTTATTGCCTGAGATCCCAACAGGGTTTTATAAATGAGACAGCAAGTACTCAGTGCTTCCCTGTAGGACAATTTCATAGTAAATGAAGAAAAAAAAAAACGGATTATTCGAATTACTGATTGAATAACAAAATGCTTTGCTATATCCCTTTAAAATGTAAAAGTTAAAAACCGTCTTTGTCTTTAAAGTTAAAAACCATGTTGGAAGACAAATGTCTTGAATTGACGTGTCTGCATGAAAAAGAAACTATCCCAGACCTTGTTCATACATATACCTTCACGGATTGATGGAACAGCTTGGCATGAAGAACAATCCGAGGTAGTTTGTCCTTACACAGTTGATTTTTATAGAGCGCAGTGGCTGGTGAATTTAATTTCTCTTGGGAGAGAAATATAAGGTACGATAGATGAATAGAGTTTCAAAAGTGATTTTCAGAACAGCTTGCAATCCAGGGTTTAGCAATCTAATTACAATCTTCTCACAGGCCTTCAGCAGGAATCAGAGGAGGCTGACTTGTGCTTCAGTGCTACTATTTGTTTATTCTTGTACTCCCAGTGAGTGGTATACAAAATCTATTCTTTATATGCCTCTTATGCAGCATACCAAATGGGCAACATTATCAGAGGTGTTGACGTAGACTGATACTTTATTTTTGAAGGGTAGAATTAAATGCAGGAAGTTTGACTTTTATTTCTTTTTCTTCAAAACAATGCAGAGCTTTGGTATTGCTTTACTGTTTGTCAGGTATCTTATCAGAGGGTATGTATAGATGAAGAGAGACCTATAATTTAGGCATTCTTCTCTTTTTCTATTAGCCTACATACTGAAGGACTCGGATTATAGTCAGGAACTCTGCTTTATTAGTTTATATGGTACATAATTTTGAATACTGCTGGAAATGTATTCCTTTGTATGGCATGGGTCCAGGGGTGTAGGGGCCAGAATATTTTTTTTGTATTTTTTTTTGGGGGGGGGGGGGGGGGGGGGGGGGATACAGCTCATTGTATACACAGGTCGTAAAATAGCTTATATATTGTTGGAGAAAAAAACATACCCACAAACCTCTTTTTACTCCAAAACCCAGTCAGGATACCCAAAAAGCAGAGTCCTCTGACAATTTTCTTATTATAGATATTATTTAGACAAAAATGTGGATGAGCAGCAAAAAGACATCCAAAATGGCCACTGTTGACTGGCTAATTGCACAGAAATATAAGCAAAATACCGTATTTTTCCGTCTATTAGACGCCCCCATGTATAAGACAACCCCTATTTTTTGGAGCCCGAAATTCAGAAATAAATAAATATGCAAATGTGTATTTTATAAGTTTTTATTGTGTTACACATATATTTAAGGGCACTTTCTGTCCTGATTTCAGTGATTTCCATTCCAGCTCAATATCCTTGGGATCACATCACTTATTACTCAGTAGCGATGTGCAGTAAAAATCATGAGAGAAAGTGCCCTTAAACATATGTGTAACACAATAAAAAAAACTATAAAAAAAAATTGTAAATAATACCGTCTTATACACAGAAAAATAAGGTAGCTTTTTATAATTGTTTACATAATGAACATGGTACAATCCATTACCCCTTCTAAAACAAGACATATCCCAGAATTTATATTTAGATGATCCAAGAAGATTGCATATGCAGGTCATGCATGCCTGGTACGTCACACTAATATGACATCCTTGAGTTATGCCCTTGTGTACTGCTGAAATACATATTTGTTTAGACTAAAATAATTGTTTATGGCTTTAGCTGAAACTGCTAAATCATGGGTCATGCAGATTTAACTATTTCATAACTTATATATTACAAAATGGAAAAATACTGGTTTTGAGCTAAAATTCTCAAGTGCTTCAAAAAGTGATAAATTATATATATATATATATATATATATATATATATATATATATATATATATACATACACAAAAAAAATGTAAGGATACAAGGATGTATTTTACCTCAACAATATATACAGTAGACTGTCCGTTATCTGGCACCCACGGGGATTGCCATATGCCGGCTAACTGTTGTTTCCGGTTGCCTGAGAGTCACAATTAAAATGGGCCTGTTACGGGCTTGCTTGCGAGTGACTTTGTTGCAATTTAATAGCTTGATTGGAATTGTAGAAGTTGCGCGCTTGACCAATCAAAGGATTTACGGCCACAAAGTTTCACGTTGCTCAACCCGTAGGCTTTTTTCTCCATTGCCACGTCTTAACTTGCAAGTCGTCTGCGGGTTGCTTCAAGAGGCTAATTGAATATTCTTAAGTCTTGTGAGCTACGGTAAGAGCTACAATTTAAAACGTAGGCTGAATTTAATGGGTCTGCATGTCTTGTCTAATTTTAACTTTTGATCATTTGTGGTTTAATTTTATTATTTATTTTTAATGTAGTTTCAATAAAATATTTTTTTAATTGAATTACATTATTTGACTTTATCGGACTCTATCCTGTTTCTTACCTATATATTAGAGTATCTAGTGAGGAGTTGCCTTTCTTTCCCCTTTTTCAGATGTTACAGTTAGCCATCAATCATTAATAAAAATGAATGTTCAATAATTAAAAAAGCTATTTTCAATAAAAAACCTGTTTTCAAAATCAGGCATAGCTGCTGCTGGTTTCCAACCACCATTAGGTAAATGTGGTAGGTGACTTAATTTTGTACCCAGTGGTAATATTTTAAGGCATAACGTATAACCAACAAAGTGCGCTACATTGGGTGGAGACATACTGTTTTTTTAAGTTAATTTGGATTGGCAGCACACTTTTATTGGGAGGTAGGCTAGGAAAAGTTTGTTTATCCTTTTATCTAATGACAATGGACCCTATTCTATTGCCCAATTCGTAAGTTTATACAAACTTAAAACTGCTCTTAAAATTGCCACAAATTCTTGTAGCTACTCGCAATCTGATTATGAGTTCCCCGCCCACTATCACTAAAAGGCCAGCCAAAGAGGCAAAACTTAGAACTCCATTGGTTTTAGCACAGCTTGACTATAATGAGCTCTAAATAATTAAAGTTACACAAAATCAATATTCTATTAGACCCAGACTTCTAATAGAATAGGGCCTGATGTTCTTAAAAGTCTTTAGATCTATATTTCAGTTTACCACCCCCACCACACACACACCTTGATGACCTTATCAGAATGGAGGCAATCTGCTGAACTAGATGCTAAAACGCTAACCGTCTAACGAGAATTTAATATTCAAAATTGCTATTTTAAAGCATTATATAGGAATTTTATTAAGGACCAATGCATAATTAAAACAGCATTTTCCTCTTCTTAGGACATTACAGTGGTTCTTTAAAAGAATAGTACTAGGGTGAGCTTGGATGCAGGTTTCAGCTTATAGAGCTTTCTGAACATTTTCACTGAAAGCAACTGAAACCTTTTTCGAAATATAAGATTTCACCTGATTGCTTATACAGGTAAGCAAAATATAATGGCAGCTCCCTCAATATAGTAGCCAAAATGTTTTTTTTTTTTCTTAAAACTTTCTAAAATATTTTGTCCATTGTCATCTAAAAAAAAAAAACATAATATTAATATGAGATTTCAGTTTAAATTTCCCAGTTAAACCTGTGGGGAAACAATTAAATACTTTCCAAAATATTACATGACTGACAGAGAAATAAACATGAATTCTCATTATAAAAGAGAACTACCCTTTTGGATGCCAGCGGATATTCAGCGCATTAGGATGTTGGATGGCTTCTTTGTAAGTTAAAAACATTTTAAAGGCATTTTTTTGTATTTATAGACATATAAACACAATTTCCAATGCACGCTCCTCTACTTATGAAAGAGGTAACTGATTTTCTGTTCTGACTTTACTTTTAACTTATATTAAACATAATTCCTTCCACATGATGAAATATCTGCAGCAAGTGTTTGTGCTATAAAATGTCACCTTAGTACCATATTTACTATATGCCCTTTTGAAAATGTTTAATATTGGACACATAATTTTATATTTGTATTTAATTTATGATCCATTATATGCAATTCTGTTGTAGTGTGAACTGACATCTCTGTTACTGTTGATCTGTTTCTATAAGCAGTAGATGACTTTGAATGCAGAAAAGCATTTAAATGTTTGATTTAGACTGCCACAATTTACAAAGTCCCTCTCTGTTAGGTAATCCGCTCATTTAATGGACTACTGAAGTTCACAAGAAAAGACCCTTGTTTGGTACATCACATCCTGAGAGCTGGATGATGGAGGGTGATGTTTGTAGTTCTAAGTGGAGGATTGGAAGGAGGCAACAGGCAGAAGTGCAGAGTCTTTATTTGATAAGCATAGGATAAGACTGAAAATTACACCACATCCCTTCTCCTCACTGACATCTTGCATCATTCAATACACCCACAGTTCTCTAGTAATTTGATAGCCCCTCTCACATACCCTTTTTCCACTTGCACATACACAGAATTAGACCTTTTCCAAATAAAACTGCAAATTCCATTCCTGCATAAATGTAAACTCCCCTTCCATACATTCTACTAAGGTATCATGATTCTCCCAGGGTCCAGCCCAGGAATCAACTTCTTTTTTTTATTTAAATACTAGCTTTATGACATTTTCACGGCCTAATCATGCTTTAAATCGGACTCACATTTTCCATCTATATTCCGTCATCATACAGCATATACTATAAATATGGTCCTTTTTAAAATATTTGTTTTAAGGATTTTCTGCACAGACCACTCAAGCTAAATGTGTTTGCCTGTGTATCATGCTGTTAGGATAAATGATCCATTAGTATAAACTACCAAGAGCTGAAAATAAAGTCGGACACTACAAGCTGTGCATTTGGACAATTGCTCTATCAAACTTATTATTATACAAGGTGCATGCACCATGTCACAGTCTGCCTTGTAGCCAAAGCTATGTCTTAAATGCGGTGTTTCCTGAGTGCTTGACAAGTAATTTATAGATTTTAGTCGAGTGATGGACATTTTCCATTTACATACTCATCAATCAATGCCCACATAGGTGTGACTGGAAATCTTTGCAACACAGAAAGCATTTTACAATAAGCACATTACAATATCCAATGAATAATGCATTTAGACATTTTTTACATATATTGCTTTAAATATAAATATTGCTATCAGTATCTGTCCATTTCTAATATCTGAGAACTGAAATGTAGCATGTTGTAGATATATTAAAGATATGTTTTAGAACTCATTCTGAGATGGGAAGATGTATATCTTTCCGCACTAACTAAAAGACAATTTTGAATTTTTCTAGCATTGTCTTCTTGGGTTTATTTTGGCCGATTTATAGTGAATATTTATATAAGTTCTTAGGAAGAAATATGCTTAAATAGTGAAGAATCTATTTATTTGTATGGTATTCTTATACTTTTTAACTTTCATTGTTTAATTATACTGTTGTTACTAATAAATGTTTCTCGGGTGCTTAAAACTAACTTGTATATACAATGAATAGGTAAGTACAGGAATTTCCTATGCACCTAAAATTAAGCTTTATTTATACAAATAATACCGCTTTTAAAAAGGAAGTATACATGGTTTGTCCTGGATGAAGGCATGGCTCAATACAATGAAGGATAAGACGACCTTTATTTCCCTAAATGGTATTAAGGACTTATATACTCCTTTGGACAACTCCACCAAAATTTCTTCCAATTCTAAAAATCTTAAAAACAATATGTTGCCTTTTATAGTAAATTAGTTCTTTATACCATTTAGGGATCTAAAGGTCATCTTATCCTTCGTTGTATTTATCCATATCACTTTGCCTTTTCCTGTGAATGGACAGAATCTTTGCTATAGGGTGTCTCACTCTTTTTATTCATAGAATCATGTCAGGTTCGTGGCATGAGTTAGTGAGCCTTCCAGGTAGGAGGACCCTTTGGGGTCATAGGTCTGCTTTTACCACTACCTCTGTCTGTCTACCATTGTTTTGAGGATAATCTAAAAATATTTTTTGATTCCAAGTGGATACATTGGAAGGATTAGATAAGTAATGCATTAGTATGAAATGTTGAGCATCTTAGGTGGCTTTGCCCTAAGCTTTTTAGTTCTAAAATGTACTTGTAGCCTGCTCCCAGTAAATTGTTCACACTACAATAGCCCTGACATCCTCCCTTATCCCTATCTATCTATATGAATCCTTCCATGTGGTAGGGAATGGGTTAAACCCTTGTATTCATTTTTATTATTATTTATGACGCCTCACTCTATGTTCTGCACCCCACTATGCACCCAGATAGCTTCGGGGATCCCCACTCAATACCCACTATAACTAAAGTATAACCTTGGGGATCCCTATGGACCCCATGGAAACTTATATTAACCCATTTACCTTGAGGGTCTCAATAAACCCTAAAGGTATACTAAGTTATATCCATGTGGTCCTTTTTTTTTTAGACGTAGGCTGATTTCTTTGGGCCGAAGATCTGGACCACTGGATTCAATCTAGAAAGAAAAGTTGAATTGTTCAGCCAACATGGAAGTGCCCACTTATCCAAGGCTGAAAAGTGAGGGCACGGGCTTAGATGATGATATTTTTCTCCTTCCTTACAGGTTTAATGCTTTATTATTTTATGTGTGTTCTTTTTATTTTTTTCTGTATTTAGTGTTAGAGTTGGGGTGGTAGGAAGGGTGCAATGGAGGCCCATGAGACGCCCATGTTTATAGCCTAATATACCATGGCACCCTTCCATGTTTTTTCCACCAATTTAACAATCTCCCAGGATACTTGCCCACCTTAACATTAGCTAGTAAGTTAAAGGGCCACTACAGCTACAACGAACAGCTGCTATGTAAACCAGAAGTACAACATTTCTAAATTGATCTGACTGCTTTTGTAATGTGTGCTTCTATTTTGTTTTGCTACCCTGTAGACCAGAACTGGGCATTTTACGGCCCGCAGGCCGTCCCAGTCCAGCACCCGGGCCGGATGTGGCCCAGGGCCCGGAAAATGCCCAGGTCTGATCATGTATTTCTTTGGACTATGAATAGAATGTATCGCTTTGACAATGTTATGACATCCGATGCACAGCCCAGGAGGAGGTGATTGAGCGGATCTCCCCAGGCTCTGGACTGCCCGGCATCCGTCAGCCCCTTGGGGGTGTTGGCAGGTGAATATGGCTGGTTAGGGGCTTGGCGAGGGGTGAATGGTGCAACAAGGGGCCCTTTTTTTGGGGGGGGTAAATGATGCTGCTCAGGGGGCACTGTGGGTTTTGGGGGGAGGGGTGAATGGTGCTCCTGAGGGGCCCTGGGGATCGGGTAGTGAATATTGCTGCTAAAGGGGCCCTGGGTGGCGGTAAATATGGCTGCTGAGGGGGCCTGGGGGTGAAAATTGCTGCTGAGGGGTTTGGGGGGTTGAATGGTGCTGCTGATGGGGTTGGCGGTGAATGGTGCTGCTGAGGAGGACTGGCGGTGTTGGGGGTGAATGGTGCTGCTGAGGGGGCCTTGGGGGGTGAATATACCTGTTGGGGGGTGAATGTGCTGCTGAGGGGTTTGAAGGGATGAATGGTGCTGCTGATGGGGCCTGGAGGGTGAATATTGCTGCTGAGGGGGAAGGAGGGGTGAATGGTGCTGCTGAGGGAGCCTGGGGGTGTTTGACAAGAACATGTGTGTGTGTGTGTGTGTGTGTGTATATATATATATATATATATATATATATATATATATATATATATATATATATATATATACACATATACATATACATATATGGCACTGGACGGTGGCTCTCCACAACAGTCCCAGTTTCTCATTTGGCCCCTTTGGCAAATTAATTGCCCACCAATGCTGTAGACTAATAGCCCTATTGAATTCACTCAACTTGTAAAACCGTAGCCCGCAAGACTTGCGGCTATTAAATTGGCCCTGTAAAGCAACCCCCCCCCCCAACAACTTACGGGCTCAAAGTGAGAAAAGGCTGTAACTGTTACGTTCCAATCACGCTATTAAATTGCAACAAATTCACTGGTGTTCAAACCTGTATCCTGTAAATGGAGCCAAAAGGCCAGCGGGTACTTGAGAGGACCGGCAAGGGCGTTTAAGTCCTATCCGTAGCACTGTAAATGCAAATATACACACACTACTGTATTTTCAATTAAAGGGAAAGTGACGTTAGGTATTAAAATTAATAGCACAACATTCTCAGGCTCGCAAATCTGCAATATAAAACATAATTTTCAGTGTACTTTCCATGTTATATTGATCCTGGCAATCAATGTGATGTCTTAATACATATAATGGAACTCGCATGGACTAAAATATCATATTTACTGATTTATTAATATTGCATTATTTCTGGAATGCAGGTCCGATCGAAACTTGTTATTGAATCCCGTAAGGCTTTGAAATCTAACCTCCATTTTTCAGTGACATCATTCTGACGATCTATGTTGCCATTGGCTCCATCTAAACCAGTAACAACTGGTTTGACTAATTGATCATGTTCACGGCCGCACATTCAACATTTGCAAGAATGGTTTACGTCTCAAGCCCGTTTACGTCTTAAGCCTCGCGCCATAGTCTAATTTATTAGCTCTGTAACTCGGCCAAATTTCAAGCCTGCAGCCGTTGCGGGTCTCACGTTGCCGCTACGGGCTTGGAATTTAATAGGCCTTTAAGTGAGGTTATCTTGCTGGGCATTTTAATGTTATATTTAGAAGTGGCCATTTACTGTGGCAGTTTTTAACAGAGACTAAATAGAGATTTTATCTGAACCTATATATTCTCTCTTTTATGATGTCTGTTGCCATTAAACCAACATTGAATACAATTGTTAAAAAAAGGCTACATTTATTTATTCTAAATTTTGTAAAAGCATTTTCCACATTATCATGTCAAGTTTTTCATAAGAGCAAAAAATGAATGACCGTTCGTTTTTAATTGTTTTCTTTAGATTGTACTACTTTATATATATTCCTGTGATTTTTATGGCTGTGTTGAGATTCTTTCAGCTTCTGCAAGGGCCAACATTGCAAGCACCTGGCGAATGGCAATTAATTATGTTATTCCGTTATTTTCAGCTTTCTGTGACCCTTTGGACCACAGCATGCCAGGCGCATCTTGTGTCTGGTTGTGCTTATCCATACGTTTTTCTTGGCAAAGATACTGGAGTGAGTAACCAGTTCCTTCTCCAGTGTCTGACCTCTTCTATGACCTGCCCATCTCGGGTGACCCTACATGGTATAGCTCACAGCTTCAGTGAGCCACACAAGCCCCTTTACCATGACAAGGTAGCGATCCAGAAGGGGGCAAATGGCAATAGAACAACCAGAAAATCTCAGTTTATTCATTCGCGTTTGTTGGCTTTCCTGGTGGTCCAGTGGTTAGGATTCGGTGCTTTCACCGCTGCAACCTGGGTTTGATTCCAGTCAGGGTACCAAAAGGTCACACCACCCTGAAGCCAGACAGTGTTGGGCCTGGTAAGTATGGGAGACCAAGTAGGAATACCAGGAGCTGTATGCTGTGGCCCACTGGAGAAGGAACTGACAACCCACTCCAGTTTCTCTGGTATGAAAGTAAGGTGAATCAGCATGGGTTATAAAGATGTGCCTGGTGTGTTACGGTCCATGAGGTCACAAAGAGTCGGACACGACTGATCGACCAAAAAAAAACAAAAAAAAACTACAGTAATGCATTTGATGGTTCTTCTCAGTTTTTAAGTATAAAGACTTTTTTTAGAGTAATGTTGTAATGTATGACCTTTTCATTAGCTGTGAGATCTTCCCCAATAAACCCAATAAATTCTGCGGTGCTGGCCAGGACTCCTGCTTATTCAGCTTTTATAGCACTGTTTATTTAGTTATCAGATTATCATTTTAACATAAAGAACAGAGCTTCAATTGAAAATACTTATTCACATTTTCTATTTGATTTTGATTGCTCTACATGATTGTGCAAAGCAGTTTTAATGACTTCCGCGACCCTTTGAAAACAGAATATTAGCAATGGTACAATAGAGAACGAGCTTTGGAAGGTCCTGGCTTCGGAAGAGACATTTTTCTAGTTCCAGTGACTTTCTCCGCTGACACATAAATAATAAATCCACACTGAAACTAGCATCAAGAAAAATGCCCCATGTTCAGAACAAGAGCCTGTAAACTATATAATTTCCTTTTATGATGGTAATGGCAGCACCAGTGATTCCGGCTCGATTCATTTAATTAAACTGTTGTTCGTTCTTGGGTGGATTTCAAAACTATTATTATTTGATGAAGAGTTTGCTGCTCGTACAAAGCCACTACATAAGATTCATAAATAAGTCATTGCTCAAAAACAGAATATATGTTGATCAAAGAAGACTGCATAGGAACAATTGTGTTTTATTCAAAGTAGGAAATCGCTCCGTTCTAACTTAACAGCGGTGGAGCCTTCATATTTAGAAGTGCTTGCATTGCATTCTTGACATCTCTGGCGGTGCCGTTTTTTTTTCTCTCCATTGGAACAAATGCTATTATTACTGTGCAAGTTCTCACATCTAAAATTATGCCTTATAGGATTTGATTTTCCATTGTTTGAAGTATTTGTCCTTATTGTTTAACTAATAGTAGCCCATATTTTGTTCTACTTTGCATACTTATTTTTATGGTAATCTCATTAGAAAAGTTACTATTACAATACATTATCTTTTTTCTTTTTTTTCCAGTTAAAATTGGTTTCTTTATCATGAAAGCATCTCTGTAAAAGAACTACGTATTTTAGGAAAAACATTCACATTTGTTAAAGGACCCGTGTACACACTTTTAATTAACAATTAAAAAATACATATGAAAATGCCTGTAATTCAAATATTTAGCCAGAAAATATTATCTATAATATAATGAGTGTAAGAGTGTAACGCTTCATAAGGAGCGTACACACTTAGGCTGCTGCATGCGCCATGTGCGGCTTTAGCAGCGTGTCAAGCGAGCGCCATGCATAGCTTTAGTTGCTGCTTTGGGAGGAGGGGGGAGGAGAAGAGACACAGATGAGGGAAAAATACAGAGGGGCTAAGAGACACAGGGGGGTCAAAGAGACACAGGGGCAGGAGGAGGGGGTAGAGATACAGGGGGAGACACACGGGACAGGGGGTTAAAAGATCTGGGGGAAAGACACAGGAAAGGGGGGAAGTGATACAGGGTAGAGAGTGGGGGGCAAGAGACACGGAGGGAGGAGGGGGCAAGAGACACGGAGGGAGGCAAGAGACACGGGAGGAGGAGGGGAGGAGACACAGGGGGAGGAGGGGAGTAGACACGGGGCAGAAAGGGGAGGAGACACAGGGGAGAGAGGGGGGGAGTATTTTGCTTGCAGCCCTGACATCATCCGGATTGTGTGTAATTGCATCACTGATGTCAGCACACAGTTGAGTAGTTGTGAATACATTACTGTTCATCTACCACCCCTATAACTATGACTAAATTAATAATAGTAATAAAGTCTGTGTGAAAATACACTTGATTGATTGTAAGTTTGTGAGTTTTCAATTGTGTGTCCATGTCTTCGAAACAAGCACTATGTACATTTGATTATATGCTCAAAAACAGGGCCCTCCGTTCTTTATAAGGTGTTAAGTTTGTTTTTTGCCATGTACTAAACTCCTGTACAGCGCTAAGGAATATATTGGTGCAATATAAATAAAGATAAGAAGAAGAAGAAGAAGAAGAAGAATTGATAGATTGATTGCTTTCTACATTTTTATTCATGTTACTTACAAAAACTGAGCTTTTATCAAAAAGTAGGCTCTGTAATTTCATGGGTCATTAGTTATTTGGATTGATCTCTCTAGACATTTCTTTTTTTTCTTCTATTTTCTGGGATTTCAGAGGCTATCTATAGATGATCCTGGTAGATGCTAAAAGATGATCCTGGTAAATGGAGCTTCTTGGCAGTGGAGCAGATAGCGAATGGAGGCCCGCCCTAAAAAATAATGGAGTTCCCAGCCTTGCAATTTCTCTGTAGAATATAGGTACCTGTAGGAGTAGTCAAAAATGTATGTAGGTGGTCAGATCATCCTTCTATTATAAAAATAAAAATATAAAATAATTATCTGTCCCTCACTTCCAATGAATTAAAGTTCCCCTTTACTCCAGGCTGCTGCAGTATGAGGGCCCTCACTGTGTTGTGACCTTGGTGCTTTGCACTGGCATTTGCTCAGCCATTGCTCCTTTATCATTCTCATCCTTGTTGACAACTACATATTTTTTAGGAAACCATTGATTTTATCTTATCTAATTCTTTGGGATAATGACATATCAACGATATTGATACTCCATCTATTTGAATCAAGCTTGCTCATCCTTCCCACTCCTCAGGTTGGTTTATTTATTTTTATCCAATCACCAGACTAGAAGGGTTTTCTACATCGATAAAAAAAAACTAGGAGATCATTGTTTGTGGGATATAATGAGGTCGGGCTGAATATGACAATATGACAATGTTATGAGATTGCAGTCATCATGGATGATTAGATAAATCATATTTGTGAACTTTTTGTTCTCAAAAATTTGAAGTACTATTACACATTGAAAAATATATATATGTGATTGAGTCATAAAAAGAGCACAATTAGGCAGTGAAACTTGGATAAAGCTAGTTTTGGAAAATGATTTAATACCTCTGCTGGTCACTGGAGGCATCCATAATATTATGGTGATGGTTGTGTGTGTGTGTGTGTGAGAGGAGTGTTTACGGTTTTTAAAGGAGCGGAACTTGGAGCTCTATCTGAAAGTTGCCTGCTTCTGACCATGTGCTTAGAAAGGGGTAGGTGTCAAATAAAAAAAAAATATCTCAAGTTATTACAAATCACAATTACCTACCTCCAATCCTAAAATAACTGCACCCTGTTAGATCTGAAGCTATCATGCGGTGCTGAGGCTAGACAAGATAGAACTTTCTATACACAGTCTTTCTCTCAAAATGTTTTTTATGCTTTTTACGGTAATTAATGAAAAGCTTCACGGTTGTGAATTGGTTGTTTAATATTATTGTGATACTTCTCACCCGCCAGACTGTAGTTAATATAGTACCGGAGCAGTAGCAGAACTTACAATACTCCTAATCCTCTGTGGAGGGGAGCTCTTGTTGTAATCAGCAGCCAGTCCATAAATAGTAGGTGGATTTAGCCATATCCCCTGAGATTTTATTGAACACTATGAGTCTCTGGATTAAACTTTGAGAGTCGGCTGATATCCACCGGGGAACTGCTGGCATATGTGATTGTGCCATAATATTTTTATTTGTAATGCTGTTACAACATTTTTGTATACTCACTGAATAGGAAACAGGAAAGCAGAGAAATTGGATCTTCTATGTTAAATGGTCTATGTTTACAGGCATCTTTATAGTTGTGCTATAAAGAAATTGATTTACTGGAAGTAAAATTGAAAAGAGTGCATAATTCATCTGCAGTGTGTCCTGGTTCCCTTGAGCGGAGAAAGAAAAATCCCTAAGGCAAACAATTTGTCGTTAATTACCAAGAAAAAAAAAATCTAAATAATATGTACCCCCAGAGAGGACTGCCACAGGTATACTATAAATCTTTCCCTGCAGCAGCGGGAAAACTGCATACTATTTAGGAAAATAAAATCATAGTCTGAATGTCCTGTCAAAATGTGCTGATTGCTGCAGCTTGCCGAGAGCGAAACTCATTGTAATAAAAACCCTTGGACTGGAACATGGTGCCGTTTATGTCATCCGCCTCCCGAGTTGTTTTTGTAGTATATAAACCCAAAGCAAACAGCTGTCAGTTTGAAAACCTCTGAAGAGCCCCGTCGACAGGCATTGCTGAGCTCTGTTGCTTCAATTCTTTGAAGAACATGTCAGCTGGGTTCTGGCAACTAGCGGAGGAGGTTGGATCTTAAGCAGCTGAGAGCATTGGATTAGAACAGCTTACATCTTTTGACTTTGTACTGGATCATTGGATTGAAATCACTTTGATAGCTGCTTTTTGAGGATTTTGTGTTTTTGAGGTCCATGAAATTATAAGTTGAGATCTGGCCTTTAGTTTTGGCCTTTTGTGAGTAGTTTAATTTACAGTGGTATTAAGGCCATGAGACCTGGACTTATAGTGTCAGCATGCTCAATGTGATATGCAATGGAATGGATGCAAGATAGCCATTGATACATACTGCTTCAGTGACGTCTTAACAAATACAATGCTGTGCTTGGTATAAGTAATTGTTGGCGCTTTAGTTTTGCATTAAATTATTCTTACATCATACCCGTGTACTTATTTCTGTCACTAATTACACTTTAATCTTTCTCTTTCTGTTAACTTATTTTGAGAAACTTTGTTTTTTTATTTGTAGCTGTTTTTAGACGGCAGAACATAAATGTGCAAGAAAAACTGGAAAATTATATAGAACTGAAGCATTTTTTTCAAGCAAAGATTCTCAATAAGCCTTGACAGACTTTACATTTTTTTGTCTACATTTTCTTTGCTACATAAACAATTTACCTAATTAAAACATTCATTTTCTTAATTTTATATATTTTTTCAACAATTTCTTTCCTACATAAACAATGTCACTAATTAAAACATTCAGATTATTAATTTACTTTATCTCCATTCGACTTTGCACCATATAAATATTTACTATGAGCAAAATGTATTTTTGCCTCATTTGTCATATGATTTATCTTTTTACAAGCTATTCTTTTTTGAGGGATTTTTTATGCTTTGCTCTAGATGTTGTTGACTAATAAAATAAAAAATAGTCACATTTAAAAATGTAAAAAACTAAACCACAAACACATCCATATACAAATAAATAAAGGTATATAATATAAAATATAAATACAACAATATGAAAAGACCAGAGAGAAAATTGAAAGAAAAAAAGCTAAGAGATTAGAGTAAATAATCAGACACTTAAAGGTATATATATATGCAAGTGAGTCGGGTTATTAATGCATCTGACAATTAGTGGTTTATGAAAAAAAAAATTGCATGAAAACATTCCAAAATAAACATTTAAATAGTTACTCTAAAGTTTGCTGAATTTATTGCATTTGCAAACTGTTTTTTATCAATGGTGACACCCCCTGAAAATCCCAGCTGCAATTAGCATACATAATACATTGTATCTTTTTGGCCTGTGAATTGAGCTGCTGCTTTCCTTTAGATTTCTGTAATACCCAGAACAAGGTCTGTGCCCCTTCATTCACTGATTGTTTTATCTACATCCCAGGTGATACTTCCACCAGCCCCAGTGAATTGTCTCTGTAACCCACCCAGCCCCAGGGATTTACCCCCATCACCTCCCCCACCCCCAGTGAATTGCCCCTGTGATCTCTCCCAGCTCCAGGGATTTACCCCATCACTTCCCCTATCCCCAGTGAATTCCCCCTGAGATATCTGCCAACCACAATGAATTCCATGCATTCACACAGAGACACATTTACAGTTGCAGATCGTTGCAGGACCATAAATCAAGCATAAATGCTCATTCGCCTAAAAGACAAATTAGAATAGGAAGCTGAAATGTTTGGTTTCAGTACAATTATAATTTGTCAGAATTTATCAAGGTGAGGGTGTATATCTAAAGAACAGCAGTGTAACCACTCAAGCTGTTTTACTTGAATGATGTATGGTCCTTTAAGTACTCTGTGTAGTAGTCATCTATGCTGGTTGCATACAGCATTGCTGATTGGATGCAAAGCTGGGCATACTCACATGGGGCCTCATTCTATTAGCGGCCGCAGCCGTTGCGGGGCCGCAAGGACCGGCCGCAAGCTATTCGGCTATTCTATTCCCTTCCGGCCGGGGTCTCCGGCAGGCTTGCGGCCGTTGCCTTGCTATCTCTTGCGGCCGCTCGCGCCGGAGGAAATCCTTTGATCTAAAACGGCCGCAAGAGTTTCGGACGTAAGAAATTCCTATTTGCAATTCAATTGCTCCGGGAACCCTCTCTGCAAGGCTAAAAACGAGCCGCAGCTTACTTGCAGGAAAGAGGTCCCGCTAGCACCAATTAAGCACATAAAATAGCTCAAATAAAGCCATCCTGCACTTTGAGAAGACTATAAAGGGATTTTAGGTGTTAGAAAAAATAGCACATAATTATCCTATACTCAAATCCGTAAAATATTTTATTTTTAATATCCGTAAAATATCCATGTAAAAAGTCCAGAGGGCTTGGAGCACCTCAGACACACCCACGCCGCAGCCGGAAAATAAACAGTTAATTTGAACTTGGGTTTGGGCAGATGTGCAAGCTTGAGAGTGGGTTACTTTTAATCCTCATGTCCCCCAATATGATCCCTAGCATTTACAGAGCTGTACAGTGCAGGCTTGAATTTATTTTTGCGTTTTTAGATTTCACAGCTTACTGCCGGTTTCAAGATATGCGGCCGGCCGTAAGAGGAGATCCTTGCGGGGCCGTATAATAGAATCGCGAGTTAACAGAACCCCCGCAAGAAATCGCAGCCTTACGGCCGATTTACGTCCGCTAATAGAATGAGGCCCATGGACAGGGTACACTTGTAGAAAATTGCGCCCTGAGAAGTCTAGATTAATCCTGGGGGTGTACACATCACCTGCAACAGTTTTTTTTTTTATTTAAATTTTTTATACAAAGCTAAAGAAACATATCGCATGCAAATAAATGTAATCATACACCACTAATTTCCCTCTACAGGATGCATTCATAACCCACCTCACTTTAATATGCCTTTAATATACACAAACAATATATTGCAGGAAAAAAATGTATTTACAGACAAAAAAACACTGAGCCACCTTGGATAATGTTACAACCACTGCTTATTAAAAACAGTTTTAGTACTTCAATTATTATTATTACATTTTTGTTTATATTTAATATTGAAATATTCAGATTTTATTTAAATATTTTTTATTAAAATTAAATACAAATAATTAACAATTATGATGTAGCTATAGATAAATACAGAAACTTCTTTGTTCTTTTATATAATTTTTTAACTGATAAATAAAATAAAAAAAGACAATTGGGGGAAAGAAGAGGAAAAGTGGGATAATTTTAAGAAATTATTCACTTTCTCTTTTGTCAAAGTTATTTAGGTTCTTATCTTATTACATTATTTATTTTTCTCTATTTTCAGTATCCAAATGTTCCAACAGGATATCCATTTATTTTTTAATTTTTCATCTATAACTGCCAACTTTATGTAACATTGTGTGTGTGTATATATATATATATATAAAGAAAAAATTGAAAAAAATGAAAAAAATATAAATAAATAAGCCAGATGGAAAATAAGTACACAGAAGGTAAAAATAAGAAAGAAGTAGTAATTAGAAGAGAAGAGAGTATAAGCCAATCATAGCTAAAAATAGCCAGATAACTAAATAACTCAAGACTCTTCAATAGTAAGTCCTCATATTACTGTAAAAGTAAATCATAGGACTGCTATACCATATACGTGGAAAAGGAGAAAAAACGAAGTATAAAAAGACCAAAATGTGAAAAAGGGATAAAAAAGGAGTGACAAAAACGGATGTCTCCTACAAAATATAAGTAATTACACAATTGTCTGCAAACAACACAGCCTTGAGAAAGATAGCAACGCATCTATCGAAACCGGTCGGCTACGTGTTTTTACCTACCTCCCTTCACTTTTTGACATATGGAGTTGTCTCCTATCTACTCTCCGATCTTATGTGTTATATTTTTTACAGCTAAGGTAAGAGCCTACAGAGTAGGATATTATTCCTTCTATGATACCGTAAGCGCATTGTGCGCTACTATATGGTGAACTGTACACCATTTAATAGACTCTTTTATACCTTGTGTAATTACTTATATTTTGTAGGAGACATCCGTTTTTGTCACTCCTTTTTTATCCCTTTTTCACATTTTGGTCTTTTTATACTTCGTTTTTTCTCCTTTTCCACGTATATGGTATAGCAGTCCTATGATTTACTTTTACAGTAATATGAGGACTTACTATTGAAGAGTCTTGAGTTATTTAGTTATCTGGCTATTTTTAGCTATGATTGGCTTATACTCTCTTCTCTTCTAATTACTACTTCTTTCTTATTTTTACCTTCTGTGTACTTATTTTCCATCTGGCTTATTTATTTATATTTTTTTCATTTTTTTCAATTTTTTCTTTAATTATCCATTAGGTGTTATGCACCATTTTTTGCAAACTACTTTTTCCTTTTTTTTTGATACTATATATATATATATATATATATATATATATATATATATATATATATATATATTGAATCTCTATCTATTGTGGGTTTATCTGATTTCCAATTTATCCATAAACTTTCTCTGTTGTGTTTTTTACGCTGCTCAAGGTTTACAGGTTAGTTTGTCTTGAAATTTTGTAGAGAAAAAAATGTGTTGGTTTATGAAGGTGAGTTTATTTTCCAAAATTTAAAAGTTTAATTATACAATGATTGCTGTGATGGCCAGCTGTGGAAGATAACATTCACCTCGGGCCCTGACCCACATCAGATCTCAGAGGCAGCCACAGAACACTTGATTCATGTGCAAATTAGGTGCAGCACCTTTTGTGTAAGTGCATTGCCTGTTCCTAAAACTTAGAGGATGATATCCTTGTAAAGGATCACTGCAAGACAATATTTATAGAAGGTTCTTTTGAAGAACTATTGTTGATAATGGGATGACTATTTTTAGAAAGCAAATATTATGTTAAATGCAATTATTTTGTTCAAGGAGCTGTTTATTGTTTCAGTAGGAAAAGATCTAAAATTCTGATGTTTTCTTATGTTTGTTATAAAGGTTTGCACAATTTCTGGTGCAAGGCCTTACAGTAGAAATTAATTAGGATAACCAAATATTTATGCAGTTTATTGGAAAAAACAGTAGCTGCCTCCACTTCAATATATCATATCATAAAATAGTTAATACATTAATGACATTATATATGTTTTACTTTCTAAAACCTTTTTCCTATTCTCAAAGCAACATCATCAAAAGAACATAGTACACATTTTGGTTTTCAGTGGCCATATTAGACATGTTTGAGAATAACTTCTAGAATTAATAATTGTGTTTTGTATGTTGAGGTCACTTTTTTTCTTGGTCTGAAATATTTATGCAGTTTATTGGAATTCAGTATTCACCTATATATAGAGAGGGTATAAACCCAACTTATTCCTTGTATGAGGCTCTGTCATCTTAAATATCACATATATAGTTGTGAGCGTACAGGCTTTTGGTCACGCTCACGCTTGCGGGCTCGCGTAGCGAGCCCGCAGCCCTCAGTTGCTGGGAGATGTGATCTAGACCCGGGGACCCGCGCCAGGCCCACAACCCACCACACAGGAGTCCACCAGCCACCCGGACAGGCCTCCGACACCCACGGAGGAGGCTGGGAACCCCGCCCCCAGGGACAGGGCCGAGCCCGACATCCAGGGCCCCCAGGACATGGTGAGCCTGCGGCCCTCGCGTAGCGAGGGCTGCGGGCAAGGGCCTCAGATGCTGGGATGGAGCGCCGAAGGCGGCGCTCCATCCCAGCAACTGAGGCCCTTGCCCGCAGCCCTGGCTGCCCTTGCCCGCAGCCCTCGCATAGCGAGGGCTGCGGGCCTCAGTTGCTGGGAGATGTGATCTAGACCCGGGGACCACCACACAGGAGTCCACCAGCCACCCGGACAGGCCTCCGACACCCACGGAGGAGGCTGGGAACCCCGTCCCCAGGGACAGGGCCGAGTCCGACATCCAGGGCCCCCAGGACACGGTGAGGGTCATCAGGAACACAGGAGAGGGAGACGAGGAAAAGGGTGGAAAGAGAGGGAGGGAGTGGGGGGAAGAGACACAGGGGGTTAGAGAGGGGGGAAGAGACACAGGAGAGGGAGTAGAGGGGGAAGAGACATAGGAGAGGGGGGGAAAGACGGGAGGGAGAGGGGGTGGAAGAGACACAGGGGAGGAAGAGGGGGAGGAAAGAGAAAAAGGGGAGGGAGGGGAAAATACATAGCGGAGGGAGAGGGCAAAAAGAGACACAGGGGAGGGAGGAAAGAGACACAGGGGAGGAAGAGGGTGGGGAAAGAGACACTTGGGAGGGAGAGGAGGGGGAAATGAGACACAAGGAAGGGAGGGGATGGCAGAAATGAGACACAAAGGAGGGAGAGGAGGGGGGAAAGGAGACACAAGGGAGGGAGGGGAGGGGGAAAAGGAGTCATAAGGGAGAGGAGGGGGAAAAGGAGATACAAGGGAGGGAAAGGAGGGGTAAAGGAGACACAGCAGCTCCCCACCACTAATGCTCCAGCAACATCAAAACAGATTGCCAGCTCTTCAACACAATGCTTCAAAATAGGTACAGTATATTCATTTAGTAATGTATTACATATTTATTATACACCAAACAGCATTAGCTACCTTACAATTTCATTGCCGTCATTTTTTGACGGGCAATTCACTAGTAGTGTATATAAAACTGTGCTCCTCTAGCCTCTTAGTATAAAAGATTATTCCATCAAAAATGATTCCATACCAGTAATCAGAATCTACAATTTATGTTAAAGTTTCTGGAGTGATTTTAAACTTACCCTGAAAAAGCTGTTGGCTACCTGAGATATAATTTTATATTGCGGATGAGGATGGAAATACACTAGTTGAAAAACAATGGTGGGCCCCAGTGCATACAAATTATGGGCTCCACTCCCAAAAAGGGTTTCTAAGGGTAAAAAAAAGAATTTTGCACTGCTCCTCCCAGGTACCAATTCACTCAGTGCCTACCCCCCCCCCCTTTCCCAATTTCCCATAGCTTCTCCCCCTTACCTCCTGCCTGCATGGAGCTCCTCTGCCTGTATCATAGCTCCAGGACGTGGCACTCACTCCACTTTTGAGCGGGGTGGGTGGTTGGCTTTCAAACACTGACCTGTTAATGGTCCCTAAGCATAGGCTAAGGAGCCACTGCTTTAAATCAAGGGTCCCATTGGCTTCTCAGATTTGTTGTATTATTTGCCTACCCCTCAGTCATCTGAAAAAAATGCACATATATATATATATATATATATATATATATATATATTTTTTTTTTTTTTTTTGTTATACTTCTTAGAGTGTAAATAGCAATATATCAGTTCAAACTTTTAACAAGACGGTCCAGGCACTAGTGGATTAAATTACTCTTTATCTCTGCCCCCTCTAAAAGATTTGTCTATACAACCATTCCTGGAGGCCTAGGAGTTTTACTTCCACATGAAAGATTTCTATTAATGTTTATTTTATTTCCAAAACTCACAACCATAGTACCAAAGTCCGTATTACTGTTCAGCACCACATAGTGACATTATCTGTCTAAGAAATGTGAAAACCTTTTGTTTCTGATCAGACCATTTGATATCTGCTTGGGAAGCCGCCCTGCACCGCTGGTTAGACAGGAGAATGTGAGAATAGACAGCAGGAGTTGCCATGTGAACACTGTGCAGCAAGCTCAACTTTAGAAAAAATCAAATAAAAGACAGCAGAGAAAAAAGGTAAAATTGGTAATCTGATTTTAAGAGCCTGCTTTGAGGATAGGGACATTATATTCACTGAGAAAATACATTATGTCTCTCAGGCAGTGATAGGCAATCAATTTAACTGGGTAGGCTTTATATACAGTTCTAAAGTCATCAAAAGTCCTCGTCCGTAAATTTTAACGGACTATATAATGAAAAAAATATATGTGTTTGAAAAATTTGAGTCTGACTAGAAGCATAGTTAAACATGGAAAGAGTAATTAAGCTCGTTTTTATATAGTTAGAGATGCCTCTGCTTAATCCTGGAGGCATCTGGGATAATTTAGTGGAAGTTGTGTTGGTGGGAAAGAGGCATTTACATTTGTGGAGAAGTATGGTTGCATTTATTGATGCAAGTTTCCTGCTCTTGGGCCTGTGATTAGGAATGGGTGGAGTCCACATTTTAATCTAATACGATTATTATAATTATCTACCAGACTATTTACCTCTCCCTGTTCCCTCCTCCCCCACTGATAAATACATAAAGACACCCTCATGATCCAGCTCTGAGGAAATATTGCAGCAAGCAGAAAAGTCTTCAAAAATTATTATTTTCTCTATAAATGTTTTATGTCCAAGGCTGACACAACATACAGAAGGAAACTTTTTTTTTTGCTTGAACTACAGTCTGGTGAATATAAAAAGGTAAATTGTTCTATCCTGCATTAGAAGCTGCCCCGCATGGCTGAGTGGACCAGTATGAAGCATTTGGTTGTGGTGTGTATTAGCAGATGCAGTATGGAGATCCACAACTTGCTGAGGTATCCACCTCACATAGTAACATACTCTGTGGCATGGCAGGAGTGAGAGAGACCCAAATAGCTGACAAGTAGAGCGTTTAATTATGATACCACTTTTAATTGACTACATTCTCCTTTCAATATTTATCATGTCAATATCATGTATATATTGTCAGTGCATTCAGTGAAAAAACACATGGATGAAATATAGCAGGTGGTATATTGCGATTTGATGGAGCATATGTGTAAGTATGGGGTTATTAGTGATGTGAGATGGAGGTAATAAGTGTAATCGCCAAAATGTCCCTATTTCCATGACACATTTGACTATCTTAGCCTCGTCTAGTCGCTCTATAATTGTTTTTGCCTATATTTTAGGAGCTAGAGAGACTCCAGGAGTATATACTTATTCAATATGTATATACATACATATGAAGTATGGTAACACTAGCCAGTTGTATTTGTACAATCAATAGTGTGTGTCCTCTTTGGCTAGGTGCAAGAAGCATTCATATCTCATCCTTATTTCAAAACTCTTTTTGTACCGTTTCCCAATTTGTCCTTTCAGTCTCCCCCTTTTAACTTTTTCCTATCCTCCATTCTTCCCTATTTTGGGCCTTTCTCTTTCTTTTCCTTCCGCTTATCTCATTACTCCTTTTCCAGTTCTCATCATATACCCTTTCTCTTACTAACATTATTGCTTTCTATCTTTTTCTTTATGTCCCTTCCACCTCATTTCCTTATATTGCCCATTTCTATCTGTCTCATATTCCCTTCTAATATCTATCTCCTGTATACCAGCCCTAACAATCTCTCATCAAATGATTCTGATACATTCTTGCAGCCTCATTAAAACATAGCCCTTAACTCCAGCTTTACGTGTTACGGCTAGTAAATTAGCCCTGTAATGTTGCTTGCAGCGGACTTGTGTGTTAACACGCAGGACTGCCGAGAATAGGCTACGTGCTGAGCAACGTTGAACTTCGCGCATGTGAATCCTTTGATCTGTCATGCCCGTAACCATTACTTGTTCAATTCAGCTTTTAAATTGCAACGTGGTCATTAGAGAGCACGCACGTAACACGCAAATGGAGCCCAAAGGCCTACGTGTGCTTGAGAGCACCCGCAAGGGGGGTAAAGTCCAATAGTAGCACTTGTAATGCAAATAACAACACTCTACTGTACTTTAATTAACAAAGAAAGTGATGTTAGGTCTTAGAATTATTAGCACAACATTCTCAGGGCCGCAAATTGGCCCTGAAAAATACTTTATTACATGTTTATATTTTGTGTTATATCGATCCCGGCAATCAATGTGTTACGACATAAACTGTAACTCACATGTAACAGAATATCATATTTACAGCTTTATTAATATTGCATTATATCTGGACTGTGGGTCCAATCGCAAACTGTACGTGAGGCACATAGGACTTCGAAATCTACCCTCCCGTTTTTCAGCGACGTAACGCTAACAATCTCTTTTTCCATTGGCTCCATCTGAAACCGTAACTACATGCTTGCTTAATTGTTTGCGTTTGAGCACGCAACCCTGACGGCCGAGAACTGGTATACGAAATAGCGTCTCTCGCTCGTAGCTCGCAGCCCTTTCTAATTTAATATCAACGTAAGCAGGCAACATTTGAAGCACGCAGCGCTTACGTGCTACACATTGGACTTACGAGGCTGGAGTTTTATGTGGCTGTTAGATGGCAGAGCAGTTGAATCCAGCTCTGGTGAGATGAGTACAAAATATCACAATGTATAGTCGAGTTGGTAAAGCCTAAAACAGTGTATTAAATAAAAATAAAAAAACAAAATATTACTATTTTAAGCTTTATCACATGACTGCATGGATCAGTTAAGAAACTGGAAGCCATATTTAAAAGCACACTTTAGTGGTTAAGTTGACTTTTATAAGTTGCATCTGGCATAATGAAGTCCATAGTAGCCCAGTTATCTTATTCTATGAATTATTACTATTTAATTTCAATTTACCTCTGCTTGCAACTATCAGTCTGCCATGCTGGCGTTCTCACTGCTCCTATAACTTAGTGTGATGATGTTGCATCTCCTAAGGCAAATAACAAAGCCTTCAGCTTCTTATTGATTACTGGCTCGCCTTTACTTTAATCCATTTTCTAAAAGAGGCAGCTCCACATGATTGGTCCAATAGGAAGCTGCTGACCATTCTGTTTTTGCTTTGGAGGATGCAATATGGATAATCACAAGGGAATCAAAGCTTTCTGTCCATAGTGACAAGCACTGAAGTACGGGATGAGATAGAGAGGCCAATATGGCATGCACTTAGAAGAAAGCAGAGAAAATAAAACCGTAATTATGTACAAAAAGGCTAAAATGAAGACAAAACATACACCTTTCCCTTTAAATGTGTAAATGTGCACCTGAAAGTTTGTGAGATTGAGTGATTATTCCTGACAGTTTCCATTAGTGAACCTACCAGATGTTTCATTTTGAAGGGAATATCTGCAGAGCGGGTTCAGCTCCTCTAATCTTGTATACTTTTCATGGTAAATAGTATTCCGGGGTAATATAATTTTCTTTCACTTTATTGGATGTGCACCATGGTAGGACTCTTTATTATGTGTTTATTAAACTATAACCACAAAGCATAATTATAATAAGATTCTATTTCCCTTTATTTGTAGGAGCACCTTTACTTTAACCCATTTGCTAAAAGAGCAAAGTGCACTGGCTGTTAGCAATTATAGCAAATATCTTATTTTGACTTGTGGCTGTTTGCAATTATGATAAATATCCTGCGTCGAGCCAAACTCCTTTTTGCTTTCTAATGTAATTTTTCTAATACATTCAGTGTGAATCATTTTCATTAACTTACTCTGCTGCAGCAAAAACATATTTCATTTCTTGAAAACACTTATCAATCACAGCTATTTTGCATTTTTTTCTGGCCACTGTTGAGAAAGTATTATATTTCTGAAATAAAGCTTACAGGACAACATGCTTACTGTATCAATCTTTATTTGGCTGCTATCTTATTTACATTTCTGGCATCCATAAACAGATGTACATTATACTCTCCTATCCTTATATCTATAGCTGGTAAAGTAACTAGCTATGGACCTGTACTAAAGCTGGTTTTATTAAAAAAAAAAATATTCATATTTCTATCTATACCCACAAAGCCCAGGTTTAGTACAGCCCATTTTTAGAGGGCAGCAGGCTTTATGAATTTTCTTTTTATTATTATTATTGTTTATTTGTAACGCGCCAACATATTCTGTAGCGCTATACATAAGTTAATTTCCAGGCAAAGACACATTAAAAATTAATGCATTGCAAAGAATGGAGGGCCCTGTCTTTGAGCTTGGAATCCGGTGTCCATAGCGCTTTCCCTAAAGCACTGCGCAGGATGGAAACTTGCAGACTTACAATCTAAAGGTTGATGTTTGTATGTGGTACAGTAGGGACAGAGTAGGGTTGTGTGTGCGGTAGGATGGTGATAGGCTTCCTTAAAGAGATGTGTTTTTATTGAAGTTTTGAAGAATTTGAGGCAGGAGGATAGTCTGGTGAAGAGAGGCAAGGAGTTTCAGAGAATAGGGGCAGCATGAGAAAAGTCCTGGAGGCGGGAGTGAGAGGAGGTGACAAGAGCGGTAGAAAGAAGATGTTGTTAGCAGAACGAAGAGGGCGAGTGGGGGAGTATTTGGAGATGAGAGCAGAGTTGTATGAGGGTGCGCTGTTGTTGAGGGCTTTGCAAGTTAGGGTCATGATTTTAAATTTTCTTCCTGAGGCTATGGGAAGCCGACACTGAACGTTGTGTACAGAAGAGTAGTCTGGCGGAGGCATTCATTATGGATTGAAGTGGGGAAAGGCGGGTGGTGGGCAGGCCAACAAGAAGTGAGTTGCAATATTAGAGACGTGAAATGATGAGAGAGTGTATGAGGATCTTAGTAGAGTCTTGTGTGAGGTAATGGCGTATTTTGGATATGTTTTTTAGATGGAGAGGGCAAGATTTTGTTAGTGACTGTATGTGGGGGATGAAAGAGAGGGCAGGGTCCAGTGCAGTACATTGAAATATGATTGTATATGCACCAAAATGTCTAAATATTTATGTCTGTAAGTCTACTTGACACCTTCTGGTATATATATATATATATATATATATATATATATATATATATATATATATATATATATACAGTAATTTTTGTGTTTACATTTGAATGTGTAAAACAAGTTAAAAAAATGTTTCCTGCTCAGAATTCTGAGAAATACAGTTATTACATTGCATTCTGGGAACCTGGGCAGGGACTCTTAAAAGTGTCCTCAAAGGCTTCACTCTTGCAATCCATAGTTATTTTAAGCATGGCTTCCTTTAAGCATATGCCTGCTGCATTACACAGCTTTTTTGCAAAGTTCAGGATGGATTATACACAAGCCAGGAATCCTACCCCCGGACAGCTGTTTCATGGTTACTGCCTATCATCAGCGTGGGGCTGGATCCTAGCTTGTGTAGTAGAACTTATGAGGAGGTAGTTTACCACAACAATCATTTAATTTATGGTGGGAAAAAGAGCGATAGAAACCTCCACCGTACAGTAAATAAATAGTACATTGGTGTTCACATTTGAATGACTAAAACAAGGTTAAAAAAAACTTGTTTCCTGCCCAGAATTCTGAGAAATAAAGATATTACACAGCATACAATAACACACAAACATGTATTTGAGATCTGGAAAGGTAGAAAGGAGAAAAGAAGAACTACAGGTGGGGCATTGGGGTGTGCAAAACTCTGAATGGCCTAGTGTAGCATAACATCTCAGTACTTCCATGTTTTTATATAATGTCCATTAGACCAAATGGATACAGTTGTACCTGTCTGTAGTTAAAAATTATAAGCTCCAGCTACTAAATAGGTGTCATACTTTATTATTATTATTATTATTATTATTATTATTTATCTTTTATTTGTCACGCCAACATATTCCATAGCGGAAAAGAACAAGGAAATATACAATATTGACAACTGCAGAAAATAAAGGGCCCTGTTTTGAGCTTCAACTCTCCCAAAGCACCCCACAAGATTAGACACTCGCCACTTACAATCTAAAGGTAATGGAAGAGGCAGAGACCTGGGGAAGAATAGATAAGGAATAGCAAAGTTAGAAAGGAAGTGAGAGATACATAAGAAGGAAGTTGAAGTTGTGAAAATATAGAGGTTAGGTTATCCATTAGTTGGAGAGGGAAAAGATGGATTATACAATGATTGGCACTATTTTACTTTAGCAGAGTAAACATCTGTATAGTAATTGTGGCCATTAGCAGCCAGGCAGGTGTCGCCATGTATATTGCTCTCATGACAAATGTCTATAAAGACTATGATAAATCTTGCTGGGAAAAGTAGACGTTTCGTAGAGTGAGAGAGACCCAAAAGGATAAGAAACAACGTCTTATTTCATTGTATTGTTTGGATATTCTATAACAGGGATAGTCAATTTTATTTTTTACAAAATTCCCCATGGTCCAAATCTATTTGTGCAAATAAAGTCCAGTTAAGGAATCCAAGTTACATACACAAGTGTCATTCTAATGGTATTCTAAAGGGACAACACTGAAGTTTACATGTGGAGATCCTGAGGATTAGACATGGTTAAACTGATAGCTTATTTAAATATTCAGATTCTTCATGATAGATTCATAGTAAACATAATAAAACAGTGGAGGTCCCAAAGTAAGGGATTCTAAAATGATTGCACCCTGTAATCACATGAATCACACTGCAGCAACTGAATATTCCTAGGTCCATATAAATTGATGGTTTTGGTGTTGCAGTGTGTTAATAATGTTCATATTCAAATATTACTTCACATGATGATGTATTAGTTCATTACTTTCCACTAAAACATAAATTACATTCAAATGAAACAATAATTTTGAACAGTTATTAGTTTATATAAAACTTTTGGAACTTGACAACAACTTTGCTTTTCCATGTTACAAGAACCTGTGTGCGTCCAATTAAAATGTTATCTATTTGTACAACTGATACATTATAATTTGCAGTATGCAATCATATTGGCTCTTGCTTTTTAAGAAAATGTTTATATTTTGAGTGGCATCAAAAGATTTCTCTATTTCCAGTATTAACTGTTTGTCTCCTCCAGCATGGAGCAATAAAATGTTCCATAAATAGACATATTCCCTGATTTTTATGTACTCTGTCGAAACTATTTTAAGAGTACTCATTGATATAAATACAATTTATGTTTGGTTGGAGTTTCCTCATTCCCCCATTCATGGAACAACAACAAAAATATATAAAAGTATAAGAATGAAGTACAGAGAGAATAGAGGAAGTGTGCCAAAAATCTGAGATAGAATGATTTTGGATCTAAGTTTTTTATGTAGTCTATAAGAAGTCTCAGATGTGTATCTTGTGCTAACTGGGAACACTGTTGTACAATGTAAAACGGATTAATTATGCTCATAGAATACAAAAATCTTGATTTTTTTTTTCTCATATTCACTTGGTTTTGGATAGCCAAGATCCTTTAGAATAAATCAGCATTTATATTCTTTTTGAACTCTTGATCTATATATTGGTAATTTTTTTTGTAATTACTTTTATTATAAAACTGATTCTTGGATCACGTTTGGCTTATTGTGTGAGTTTATCCACAAATGTACATAATTAGATAGTAGGTAGATTTTACAACATGAAACCAAGTTGGTGCATTGATACTCAGATTGTGTTCCATTTAAATTCCCTTAGACGTGTGTTCTGTCCCCAATTCTATTGAAAAGCTTGGCTTGATAATACATACAATATTTTAGAAAATGCATATAAAAGTTAATAACTGAAAGACTTTACTTTTAAGTTCAAAAACATATTTCCCATGATCAAAACTAGTTTTTAGATCATACTATAAATATTAGACTTCAACATACTTTTAAATACCCCTGTAGCAAAACTAGTTTTTTTAGATCATACCATAATATATATTAGACTTCAGCATTTCTTTAAATACCCCTGTAGATTTTAATGAGAAAATCCTTCATTTAAAATAACCATTTAAAACAAAAAAATGCAGATTGCTCGTTTTACTTTCTGTAGACTCTTCTCTGCCTTTTTTGTTATTGATTTTCCATTTTAAGTTTAGGTACCATTTAAAATTGTAAACTGCATGGTCATTACTCCAAGAAACACTTCCAGTATTGCTTACCTGCAGCAGATTTCCGTTAGCGCACTAGTAAACATTAAATACAAAAACAGTCTGCAACTTATCTTCATAAGCATTTTTCTAGCTTGCTCCAGGCATTTAATCCATTAAAATTTCTCTGTCATCTACCTGTTTAAGGTATATTGAAGACCCATCCATCACTGATCTCGGCATTCTGATTCCTACCATTAATGCCGTGCTATATTTGTTACACTGCTTGTTGAGCATTGGCTTTTTTTTTTATTTATTTTTTTTAGGTAAATGGTCTTTCAGTCTTAATAATTGTTACTTTGGAAATAAAAGACCACAGCCACCATCACCCACTGGGTTTGAGGAGCAAGTTGGTAGAATGAAAGCCTTATTTCAAAGGTTGATTAGTATTTTTTTTTATTTCTTTGTCCTATTTTTCATTATATGATGAAATGCCTTTTTTAGAAAGCTAAATCACGTCGCAGTAGGAATCCATTCCTTTCAGTAGAGTTTTTCAGTCCACACTCTTGTGAGACATAGAACACGCTAAATACAGTTTTGGTAGAATTTTATAATACATAGCCATATTTAAATAAATAACTTGCTAGGGCCCTTGGTGAATACCACATAATTTAGAAAACCTTTATTTTTCCAGCAAGCCTCGAGAGCCCACTTAGATATTTTTAAAGTTGCTCAGAATGCTGTCATCCGATCATATAGCTTCTACTTCTTTAAAGGACAAATGTAGTGCTCATACAACAGGGTTTCATCTTTACATAGAGTGGCTATTAACCAATAAAATATGTATTCGACAAAACTAAATTCAGTGTAGCTTTCAAAATACATATAGTGTTTCAGGCATTAGTAGAGTTGCTTAGGTCCGCCCTGTAAGGCTAAGGGGTGGGAAAACATCTGCCCAGGAGATTTTCCTAAATGCTTTTTTTTTATATTATGAAGAGTCTAGGTTTGCCTACAATGAAGACTATGGAAATTGCCCCATCCCTGGAGCCAATATCTTTATTATTATTACTACTGTAAGCGTGTTTTTATATCTGGGCAGATAGAAATATTTCTAGCATTTTTTCAATTCCTAACAACTGTTTTCCTGTATCCTGCTTGGCTCTCTCCAACATCCCCTGCTCTTTCCCCAGTCAAGGCTTGCATAATTACCTTTACTCCCCTCCTCCTCTCATGACTCCAATGTTTCCTGCCTCCTAAGGTCTCTCTCTCATTCCTCTGTCTTCCTGTACTATCTGTCCTTCAAACCATGTTTCCATTTTATTTCAGTGCTAATTCACCTCTGCACCAAGGCCTACTAAGTTTGTGGGATTCTGAGAACCCTGCCCTCACTCCCTGCTCCTCACTCAGCCGCCCCAATTCAGATTTAATTTATAGAGCCATGTGATACACCTGACTTTCCTAATTGCAGACTACATTATCTCAACACTAGGGGTCAGCCAACATACTAGAGTATTTTACCTCTGATCTCTCCCCTCTCCCACTAAATAAAAATCTTTCTTACTTTCACTTTTTTCCTGCCCCTTGCTGTTCCTTATCTGTTACTCTTCCCCAGGTCTCTGTCCTTTCACTCCCTTTAGATTGTAAGTAGCGAGTTTCCAATCTTGTAGGGTGTTTTGGGGGAAAAATCACTTTCTGCAAAGATTCTGAGCTCAAAACAGGGTCTACCATATTCTTCAGTTGTCAGTATTGTATTTTCCTTGTTCTAATCCCCTGTACAGGGCTACGGAATATGTTGGCACTATACAAATAAAAGTTAATAATAATAATAATGGCCACTGCGGAGGAGGAGGCTAATAAAGATTCTTCTCAGAATTCTTTTCCACCCTCTGGACCCCTGATAGGGGTTAGAGAGAAGCAGATATGGTGAAGTCTGGAGCAATGAATTTATAATTAATTTTATTTCTTAACTATTCTGATTTTAGTTTTCTTCAAATGCTGATTGTATTAATAATCATTTTTAAATAAATAATTAAAGCTATTTGTGTTGCCATACACTGGTCCATTATGTTTTCACGCTTAATATCAACGATAGACATCCTTTATAAAATAATGGATCCCATATACATCCTCAAAGAAAACATATACAATAATTGTAACTCACAATAAAAAACTATAAAATGTACTCTGGGAGGAAGGTGAATTTAGAGTGAATATAGTAATATAGACCAATTCCTAGGGATATTCTGGCTTTGATTGAAGAAAATTACTTATTGTAGAAGAGGGACATGTCTGCCACTCTAAAGAATGGGATGGACGAAATGGGAATGTTCAGAGGGACACCAGCTGCCAATCAATGAGCTCTATACAGAGATACTACATAGAAATTAGAAAAAGATTACTTTCATTTTTTTCATAGGGCTTGCTTCATCTTTATTTTATATTTCCCCCTTCTAAATGGCACACTTTGAATATCTAAACATAGTGATAACCGTATTTAAGAGTGATATTGTTATTTTAGACATTCTAACTTCCAGGTGCATGTGGTAGAAACCACATGTGTTGGCAGTAATTTTTTACCATGCTCACATTTTCCTAAATACAATGAATAATAAATATCTCAAGATGTGATAATATGCCATTTTCTTAATCCATGTAGACATACCACAGGATGTGCCATATTCATGATACCAATAATTAGTTTGCTTATAGAGAATTTCCTTGTGAAGTAAAAGTCATGTAAACTATATCAGGTGTGCATCACTGCTGCTTTGAGCCATTGGCTAATTAACCAGGCATGCAATCATGACCCTCTGGAAGCAGAGTGCCTTAAGGTCCAGTCCTAATAAGCAACATATGTTGGCGTCAATGTACAGGTGATGCACTCATCTGTGTAACACAAGATGGATTCAAGATCAGCCTAGAGACTGAGCAAATTAGGCATTAAAGAACAAAAATAAACTAAATTTAAATTAATAAAAACAATATGTACACTGGAAAATTGCACATATTTCCAAACCTATATATACATTCTGAAGGTACCACAATAGTTATGTTATTTTTATTATTTCATTAGTATTTCTTAAAAAAAATAAACATTGATAGGATTTGTATGATACAGAATAATTTTTCCAAGTTAGTTACTTTGTATAGGTAGGACACATCAGTAAGTTAGTACTGTAATATTGTCTTGTAATAGAGTGAAAAACAATGATAAAATGAAATAGAAAATACAATAAAATAGTAAGTGCAATTTCATTGTCGCATCTTAAAAAATAAATTGTTCTTTGTTAAAATTATTTTGGATTAACAATATTAATCAATATTTTATTATATTGTAATATTTATATTTTATCCTGCAAAATCATTACTACATAGAACGCATTTTAGAATTTAAAAGAAAAGACCTTAACATTCTCTTTTACTCTATATATAAAGTATGAAAATAACAAAAAAAGATTAGGTGGAAAATAAGGAGGGGTATAATGTAAATATGGCAGCTGGATAACATTTTTTTTAAAATATTTATTAGTATTTAATGTTTTTTAAGAAATGTTGCTTATATGGGATGTAAATCAGAGTCACAAGCTATACTAGTATATGTAGAGTATTGGAGTATATAGTGATACCTTCATTATTGAACAAACAAGCTTGAGTGTTGCTTCTGACTTAAGTTTTCGAGAGTTGCATCTCTCTTTATCGTCACATTAACAAAAATGTTTGTCTAATATAAAAAAGGTATCACTTAATACTGCAATACTTTGATTATTCATCTAGATTACTAAACCCACATGGCTACCTTACCCTTTTAATATATATAGATTAATAATTAGTCAATTACTATGTATGTGTGTGTATAAATAAATATATATATATATATTATAATTTGTTTATTTTTTAAACGTTTGAGTCTAAGAGCATAATTGAGCAGCATAAAGTTATACAGACAGTTTGTTATTAGAAAAATATAAAGTCTGATGGTTCTGCTGCCCCTGAGGGATTATATACTGGTGGAAGTTGGTATGTGTGAAATTAGTGTTTACATTTTTAGAGAGACATGGTTGCATTTCATGAAGCAAGGAGCCTACTTCTGAGCCATTGAGGAGTATGGGGCAATTTTAATCACAATACATGCACTATATACTAAACAAATCTTTAGTTTGGACACTTTGCTTTCATTTTCAAACATTATCACATAATGAATACATAACTAAAAACTATCCAGCACTTGATTCCAGAGAGTAATTATAGTGTGGTCTCTACAGCTCCATCTGGTGGCTGGAGTATGCAAAGACTTTTATTCATCCCGACGACTCTTGTTTGTAATTTCTCTCTCTACCGAGATTGTGTACAGCATACATACAGAGGAAATATGCAGGTTTTCAAAGGCTTTTAACTTCATTTATGAAAACCTATTATCTGCCAACTAAAATGCATCCCCAAATGCAGCTAATAGTAAAGTAAAAGCTTATTCAAGAGCTTAATAAGTTGAGGTCCAAAATTGGAAAAAAGTGATGAACATATCACAAAATCGTGTACATGATGGAACCTGTTCTGGCTTCATATCTAACAGATGAAAGCTTGCAGCAGCTGTTCTGAAAGTGCAGGGAATAGCAATGAAGATACAAAGCAATTTTTTATGAAATCACAATTTAATCCCTCTCTGAAGAATATTTCATAAATATTTGAAGAAATATATATAACAGGCTTCCATGAATACTCTGAATCTGCACTTCCTTATCTTAAATTTTACTGTCCCTGTTGTAATATGTAACAGACTCAAGAATAGCTGTAAATATTTCAATGTTTAATAAGGATGTGCAAAATGTGTCAACTTAAAGGACCACTGTAGTGTCGTATTTATAATACACTTTCGTGAAGAACTTGTCTCGATAATGTGCAAAATGTCTTTATAAAGTACAAAATAAATAAATATAGCCTTTCATTTGTAACCATTGCATTGGGCTACGGAATATATTGGCGTGTTACAGGTAAGCGATAATAATAAAAGTAATTGTATTACAATTTTAATTCAAAACAGCCGAAATGTTTACTTTATTTCTAAGAGAATTAGAAAATTTTGAGGAAGGTGAGGTACAGTGGATACGCATATTCTCTATTCAGTTTAGTTAAGACTGCCACTTTACATAGCCACTTAACAACAGAACTGATTAGAAGAGAACACTTATCCCCTGTACAGTGCTACGGAATATGTTGGTGCGATACAAATAAAGGTTAATAATAATCACTTTTTTCCCTTTAAGCGACATGCAGACTAGTAGTTCAAGATGGAATACCCCCTTGGCACAAGTAGAGTTCGCTAGATTTAAGGTTTCCTCTAAAATGCTTCTGGCTTAGTCAGCTCCTAATGTTCGTTTGTTACATACTTCACAATCATATGAAGTTTTTCCCCTACTAGTTTAACTCTACAATTTTACACTTAAAGGGACTCTTTCACCCCAAAATGTTGTTGTTTTTTAGGTTATGAACATGATTAACTGGATATATGTTGGATTAGCCATTTTTTCTAAATTGAATCATTCATGAGAAATGTGATATTATGTGTTTTCCATTTTTAGGCAAATGAGCAGTTCCTGAATACTAATTAGCAGTTTCATTGTAATCTTCTTGGCACCACACACGCCTACCAATGTTATTAGTTTAGTAACCTTTATCAAGTATTCTAAGCTGGCATATTGAGCTGCACATTAACATACATTTGATGTATAAACAATGCTGAATATCTCAGCAATTATTTAATATATTGAAAAGGCTAGTACAATTTGTAGCCATTAAAACAACTTCCTGTTGGGGTGACAGTGTCTCTAAAAGTTGTTGGAGTGGGATTGTAATTCTAAACTAGGGTCCTAAGGCCAGGGGTCAAGAATGTGGCACTCTGATACTTTCTTTGCTGCCCCCCAATGCCCTAAAGTAAATAGTATATTGGTCTGGACCGTAGAAATATTTAGCAAAATTCTTAAAGGAGCAGCACCATGCTCCTTGCGCAAATCTGTTTTTCGTCTTCCCACCAGACTTTTTCCTCTCTCTCTCTCCCTTAGGGCTCTTCACCTCATTTCTACAATCATCTTTCAGCCATTTTTAATTGCACTTTAAATTTGTATTAATATTATACATTCATAAATAGATCAAGCAAAACTAGATAAAAACATGGCGCCCGCCGCCGTGTGTGCGGAGCTTGTAACTGTTTCTTTTTCAGCTCAATGGAAGGTGGAGAACAAACTGCATCAACAGATACGCAGAAGCAATGCCAGATACGGTATAAGATATGTCACTAATCCATGTTAATTTTAGAGATGAGTTATAAGTAATTTGCTCATTTGAAGTTTGTTTATATATAAATATATATATTTGTTTTTATTAATACTATTTCTTGCATTTGCTGAGAAAAAAAATTCTTACGTGCAACTAATGTGAAAACCGATATTGTTTTTCTAAACCATCCTGACAAAAGAAACCTAAATTTAGTTTTAATTCTCAAATTTCTTATCATTTCTGCTTATTATTAAACTAATGCCGTTAATTATTTGCAAAGTTAATCATTTTATTATAGAAAATAATCTGTTAAATTTTTGGGATATTTAAATAAAAATTTAAATATACAGATTCACATGTTTTAGAGAAAGTCCATTCTCTTAAAAAAAAAAAAAGTGTATTATTCTATTATCATTAATTTTGCATTTGCAGAAACTGGTAATAAAGAATGTAATGGAGAACAAAATAAATACAAAGTCTGCAGTGTTATTATGGCTTTTTTTTTAAGCTATACTGATTCGAGTGTATATTGATTCTATGAATCTGTTCTTTTCTTGTATACTTTTGTGCACCCTAAAACATATTTAATTAGACTCCTTGCATGATTAAAACTCACAAAGCAGTTGTTCTTTAAGGCAGACTTTACTAGTAATCAGAGTTTATATGTGTTTCCTCTGTTCTTAGAATGAACTGTAGAGATTTTTCACGATGTGGCTACTTGTTTCAGACCTAAATATGGCAGCATGGTAATTGCCAGTGGTGCTAATCCAATACATGATCTACTTAAAGCACAGGAAATTCATACTAAAGATATGTCAACATAATTTTGTGAAACCTACTTTCTACAACCAGGCAATACAGAATGGCCTCTGTTAAGAGCCACAAATTATACTAATTCCTCGGGTCAATCATTTTTCCTCTTCCTTAGCCACCCCAACGTAATACTGACGCATGCACATAAATGATGTTTAGACAGTTGGGTACTTATTTGATCCCTGGAGACTTATCTGTGCCTCGCTTGCCTTCTGCTAGCATGTTTGTAATTCTAAGGTTGCATGACACTTAATACTTTTGATAGTCTGATGGTGAAAATTGCAGATACAAAATGATAGGACTTCACCAAACAAAGAAGCAATAGAAGTCTGCAAATAATTGCTCATGATTAGGTTTCCTAATAATGGTTAGCAAATGTGGGCAAGCTTTGGGAGCACAGTGCAGGTTTCTCTTCCCCTGCTAAAGAAAGCAAAAAAAAGAAAAATAAAAAACAGGAATAGTGTACTTTTTTCCGTTTTATTCAGCAATAAGATCAATATTTTTCATAGTCCGGCAAGTATGAAAAATTGTCACTGAAAGAAAGCTGAATACATGAAGCATTGGATCAAGGCACATACAATACTGGCCAAAGGGCATACAACGCACTTTGGTTTTTATTTAAAAAAAAAAGAGAGAGAAAAAAATATGGCAACAAAAGTGTAAATTGTTTTAAATATTAAATAGCTCATAGTTAACGGGACGGCAAAAAACATGGTATATTCTTATGGATAACTATTAAAATGTTCTAGTAATGGGCAATAATAAATTGACATTAATTTTTGGAACAATTCCTCAGATTTTTTTGGTTTTGGTGTTTGATATATATAAACTGCTGTTTTATTCGTATTTTTTCCTTTTTGTTATATATAATGTAAGGCTTATGTGTGAAGACCGGGGAATATTGAGCACCTATTATATTATTTATATGTCAAGTTAAGATTATAAATGTATTTAAGTATTCAGTGATGACAAAAGTATATCAGATTTAGGGAAGACAGTATCTATATGGATAATTTAAGAGACAGTTTTTAGGGGCTTTTCTAACATATCAATTGAAGTTTTGCTAGCATTGACGGTGATGGCTGCTATGGTAATGGTTATTGTAGTGCCTTGCTGCTTCTACTTTTTTTTAACACTGTAAAATGTATAGCCATTAAGACTATATTATCTTTATTTACTTTCTGGCTACTGATGCTTCCTACTTTATACATTTGAATATGTCATTAAATTATTTAGACTAGTATAGTGCTTGAATTGTCTCATAACCAGTTATTACATACTTCAGGCATTTGTAGATGTATGTCTAACCCAAACCCCAAAATAAGAGAATATTCAGTATTGATACTATGGTTCTGTACAGAGAGATAATGCCCATTACTATAAACATTTTATTTATTTAGCAAAGTTGTGTACAGTTTTAACAGACCCAACAATACTGCAAATTGTGTTCCATTAGTAGCTATATTGTATTTACCATGTTTAAAACCAGAATGCAAAAAATGGCCTGTGCTTATACTACAAGGATTTGAAAAAAAAAAAAATCAAACAAAAGTCCTGATTGTTCAACACAGCAAATAAATTCACTTTCACAGTCAACAAGTCGTTTTACTCAGTAGAACACAAAAAAGTTAAATGGTCGGTAACTTCAATATTAGCAAGGAAAATACAGTACAAATTACAAAAAATACTAAAATAGAGAATTGTGGTCAGGCATCTCACTACATTTAATTGTAGCAACAACCTGAAATTTTAAACTTTTAATAAAAAGTTCTTAAATATAAATTATATGGCAAATGTACAGTACATTGCTCCTTCAATCTTTTATCCAGTGTTTTGCAGTAGAACAGTGAATTCCAGTCACTCGTTTTAGTTCTTATAAAAAGTCTTTTGCCATTCATCATCATGAATGTGAATGATCAGAATCTGGTATACCACTGTCTCTATAGCTCCTGTTACTACTGCTTTCACTGTGGCTGGTTTTGTACAGAGTCACTCCATTAGGTGGAAATATAGTGTGTATTATAAACTCCTCCTTGGACATTGGATCACTGGTTATTGGTATCATCTGAAAAGATGTCTCCCTGATTTCTAAGATGGAGTTGTCCTTCTTAGTCCCAGCTTCTGCATAGTCGTCTTTTCTTCTTCGACCCTTGCTATAGGCGCAATTCCTTGAAAACAGGGACCCGTTTCTATGTACATACCAACAAACCAAGGCAAGCAGTGTAATAGCCACAAGTGCCACTGCTCCACCTATGATGGCGGCCAATGGTAAATTTGAGTTCTTGTAAGGCTCCTTTTCTTGTTCTCTATTGAGTGTTGTGGTTGGGTTATACATTTTAAGTGACGCAGTCTCTGTTTCAATGCAAACAGGTGTTTCGTCTGATAGGTAGATATTACTGGTTTCCATTGGAACCATACATATACGGTATGGGGACTCCGGTTCAAGGGCTGTGAGTAAATACTCTGTTCTATCACCTGTCACAATTGTTTCTGTTATAGATCCAAAAACAGGGCTATGGCCCATTTTGAGCCAACTCAGTCTCAATGCAGTCATTGGTAGTGCAACTTTCCAAGAGATATGGATAGTTTCTACTGTGACAGATTTCACATTAATTGTAATGATTTTTCTCACTGGAATTGGAGTGGTTCTATAGACTTTGCTAAGATCAGGAGGCTTGATCTCTGGTTGTTTGGTCACAGATTCTGGCCAATATCCTTGTGCTGGAAGCAAAGTGTTTAACATGGTTGTTGTAACATGGATAGTATTTACATCAATTCTGTCTCTACAATCAAATAAATCTTTGCTGAGGTCTTTGATGGTCATTCCTCTTACTCTTTCCGGGGCCTGGCACATTAGCCCACGGACATTAACTTTGGAAGGCAACGATTGCAGCCAGTCCCTTACCCACTTCATTTTGCAACCACAATACCAAGGGTTGTTGCGCATGAATAATTGTGTCAAATTATCCAGATCGTCAAAGATACCCTGAGGTAAAGATGTGAGGTTGTTATTAGACATATCAAGTCGGTATAGTTGGGTTAGGTCAGCAAATGCATTAGGTGGAACATAGTTCATGTGATTATCTTGAAGGTAAAGCTTTCTGAGGTTTGTCCCTGGCAAATTTGCAGGTGGTGACGTGAGTGAATTACGTACCAAAGAAAGTTCTGTCAAATTGATCAGGTTCATAAAGACCCTCTCGCCAAGGCCGTTGTTGTTTAAAAGATTTCCATCAAGAACCAGGCGCTTTAAATTTGTAAGATCTTGCATGGAGATCTCTGAAATTATGGAAATACGATTATCATCCATACGTAACTCTTCAATTGTTCGAGGCAGACCCCAAGGTATTGTGCTTAAGTGGTTTCGTGAAAGGAAGAGAAGCCGGAGAAAAATGTTGTCTCTAAATGCTCCATCCTCAATGCTAACTGCAGACACAGAATTATCATCTAGATGCAGTTCTTCTATGGAAGGAATCTGTGAAAGTGCATCATAGGTAATAGTCCGTATGTTGTTTTCCTGCAGGTGCAATTCTTTAACATTCTTGGGAAGGTTTATTGGAAATTCATCTAAACTGTTACGATACAGAAATATTCTCTCCACTTTATCCAGGCCTTTTAGGTCCGTAGGTATCCCAGCATTGTTTATTTGATTATTTTGAAGGTACAGAGTTGTAGCATCCTCTGGGATCCCCGAAGGTATGGATGTCAAGTCCCTATCATTGCAATAAATGAAGCCTGCATCACAACGACATAAAGATGGGCAAGATTTGCCACTGACTGGCACCATTCTTAGTAATAAGAAAAGTTGAGTCCATATAATAAATAAGTTCCATATTTCAGCAGTCATGGTCACTGATGATGAAGCTTAGGTTAGTCTGCTTCCCTCTGTGAATCAACCTGTAATAGAAATAAACATAATCAGTACTTAGCCGTGGCAAGGCCTACATTACCATGAAGAGGTCAGTTCTGATGAACAGTACTTTAATAGACCAATAAAGTTATTTGATACTTACATAAACAGAAAAACTAGCAATTATTATATAAAAAAAAAAAATTATGCTGGGACGTGTAAACTTGTAGTAAAATAGACCATCGATTTATAATACTTAAGTAGTACTTAATACATATAGAGCAAGTAAGTTGCATCACTGGATGGCTCCAGTCCCACAATAACATTCAACCAAAATTCCCCATTACCAGATCCAAGTTTAGTTTATTATGTTTAGTTACATGTTTCTTCTTGTACTACTTCTACACTACACAGAGGTATTAGTTTGTAATTAGTCTTTCAGCTCAAACTGTAGCAAAACAAACATCTGTTATTCATAAACTAAGTTCTTTTTAAATTAAATAAGATCAGCATCCATGTAAATATATGTGTATAATTTTTTTTTATGTGCTAAAACTGGGTCAATCGGAACGGTTAGACTAAATTCAACCTTTGTCAGTAATATGTGGTGCCAATGGCTGCCAATAAAAATGATGGGTCTACTCTAAGGTACTATTTAGTCATACGCGCTCTAACCTATACTTAAGTTGAAAATGTGTTAACATTGCAAATATTGGTCATGCTATCAATACAATTTGATTATTTTAGTTTTTCCATGAAAACATGGCCTATACTGCTTAATTTAACCCATGAAATTGCTCACATAATTAGATGACTGGGTACTTCTTTTTTAACACTTTTGTTGCTATTGGTGTACAAAGCCAATTTACATAGCTTCCAAACTCAGGAAATTCTGTTCATTACGTGGTGTAATTACATGCACTGGTTTCATGTTTGCATATAATCAGCTTCTGATTAGCAGCACTCCCTTTAACCCTGTTGATGCTGACATTTATTGGTGATGGTTTCCAGCCTATATGGGATTAGAAATGTAAGACTTTATCATGTAACAAATTCCCGTCATCCACCAGCCCCGTCCTATTATCCTTCCCCTCTGCACTTTATAAGAACAACAGAATGACATACCTGCTTTGAAGGTGTGAATTGATGTTCCCTTGAAGTATCCTGTCAATGCTTTTGTGTTTCCAGAAATAGTGAAGTCTGTGTTATCTCATTCAACAATGCCTTGTAAAAAAAAGTTTATTCAAATAATCCTAATTTATAGTTTACAATCCTCTTTCCTTTGCATCACAACAACTGTTTACCATAAACGATGAACATTCCAGGTGATGAATTTGGAAGCTTCAGTTTCCTGTAGTCACACAGAACAAAAATGGTATTTCATCCTCCTCCAAACACAATCTGTTTATATATTTGTTCCTTTGGTTGGGCTAATTTTCTTGCCAAGAAATGCCTTTGTAATTCATGCAGTTGCTCCTTTGTCCCGAAGTTTTAGCCAGAGAAATTATCTCCACACCAGGGGAGCTATTCATAATGTTACAGATTAAACAAATTAAATATCTTGGGCTTAGAAAGTGTATTTTCTTTCTTGTGCAAAATCGACCATTCTCAAAATGTTCAGTGGAAGCTGTTGTGGAAGCCTGGCTTGTTTTTTTTAAGATGTTCTTCTTCTTAAACTTTCTCAAAACATACACAGTGAAAAATGAATATCAAGAAGTAAACTGTAGTAGTTTTCCATTTTCTTATTAAAAGTATGGATATAGTGGTTTCCTTTTGCAGATATAAGCTCCTCAAAAGAATTCCTTGTTAGTTTCCTGAAAAACAAAGTACAATTGTTAGTTCAAAAGCCAACATTGACATACTACAATATAATTGAGATTCCTATTAATAGATAGATATATATTCATTAGTTATATCATCAACAAATCCATTGACTCTGCAGTCTGCTATACCTCATGAGGTTATTTTTTTAATTTTTGAGATCACAAGGTGGTACCACAATGCCACATTTTCTAGAGTTACTCCTCAGCCATTCCAGTGCATCCATCCAAGAGCAAGTGTAATTGAAGTCAGCTTCAATCAACCAACTGCAGAGAAATTACTTTAGCTAACGGTGACACCTGTCTTTTTCGATTACAAACTGAAGCACAATCACATTTTGTCCACCACTTTATACGTGTAATAGATAACCCATGACAGGGAGCCATCCCCGCTCTGATGCACGCAAACGTTTGGGTGTTTTGTGTGAGTATGGGCCAAGATGCATAAATTTAAGGGCACTATTTTAATGACTGACTGAAGTTTTGGAGTGGAGACCAAAGGAAAATCTGAATTTATGAAGCATCTGTATGGATCTATGTCTGGTTATATTATGTATATGTTTATATAAATATATATAATATGGTTATATCATGTATATTTATATATCACATACAGATGCAAATCACTGAATCACTGTTTTGTATTTAAAATAAACCTGAGGGACTGATCCAGACAAGGTTGTTTTTTTTAAATTCAGCAAACCAATAATGTTCCTAGCAAGGCAGGCACAATTATCGTAATAACAGTTCAGCAGCATGAAAAAGGGCATTATGCTGTTACTACACAATTTTCATCTTTATATGATTTGACAAAATATCCCTGTTTTTTCTGGATTTAAAGGGTCAGCCTGCCAAGGTGCTTATAGTTGCATGTACAAGAAACTAAGTGAAATGGAAATGCTTGACCCTGAAATTAAGGAATGCCGTAGCAGCAATTTGCTTCTCCACTCAGTAATTACATGGCATCCAGTGAGCACAGCATCTGTTCAGGAATTAAAATGTTGTAGAATGCCAATATGTTGAATAATAAATGCTAAAGTCTTTTTTTTACATAAAATAAATTGAAATTTTTTTTTTTTATCTGTATATGGTTAATATAGTTTAAAATTGTATAAAGCTTGATGAAAAATGTTTTATCAAATGAGTTATACAAAATCACTAAAGAAAAAGAAAACATAAAAAAGTTAACTTTTAGTGAACATTCAGTTTGCATCTAAAAGTAAACTTTTTTTTTTTTAACGAAAAACAACTAGTAATACGATGTAAATAGCAGCCTAATTTGTCTGCTTGCATTCAAATGTTCAAGCAAACAAATTATAGGTCCCACAATACTTCTCCTTTTTTTATATATATCATTACCATGTTACAATTGTTTTAACAACTGCTGGAGTGAATCGTTTCTGCTACTAAAAGCACAATAAAGATTTTTTATAGCCTCTGCAATCTGCCTTTTCCTAATTAACCAACAGTTGTCTCATTTTGCATTTTTTATATATTTCTTGTTATGAATATGTTTTTCTTTTAGGGTTCTTTTGTGAGGGCTTGATTTGACGAGAATACGTCTAAAAAAGTTCATAATTATATATTGTAAAAAATACTCAAGCTTTGAATATGCTGATTTGCCTAAATTAGCATCTTTTATAAGAGGAAATGAAAACAAGCTATGTAATACACATACAGCACAATACTATTTGTTTTTTATACATGCAGTGCTAAACGGTTTCAATTGTAATGCAAAGTAGTTTTTATTACTGGCATTGGCCATGTTGGACTTCACTGAAAGCTCATTAGGATCAATGAGAATTGTAGCCCGTCCCTGCAAACAAACTATAAAAAGCAAAAAAAAAGCAGGTCTCCAAGAAAAGAAGTCACGGCTTAAAAAAAATGTTTATTCAAATAATTCCCTTCTTGCCTTCGCTAAAAGGAAGGGCTGCCTTCACATCTGTTTGCCACTTTGTTTGATACTCAACTCTTTGCATATGAATAGTCGCCCTGATCTCAAAGCTGCAGACCTAGATGACCCTCCTGCCACGGGCAGACTAACCCTGCTTGGATATGTATTTTATGACCTTGAGTCATTATAAAGCAGATGGATACATGAAAAATGACCCATACTCTGTAACAGCAGATGAGACAATTGAAATTGATAGGCTGCCTAGGCCCTCTGCTTTCTGTGCCATGTTTCATCTAAAAGCTTGTAAGCATATTGCTTGATTTACAGAGCAAGTAGACCATGACTTTATATCTTACACAATAAGTGAAATATTTGTTAGAACAAAAGTTATGGCCTACCTTGACATTGCTCTATGTGATATTTATTAAAAGATTACATTTTATTTTATACTTAGTATTAGGTCTGTAAAGTTGATACTATATTAGTTTTTGCAGCTTAAAAGTATCTATTATGCTTTCTTAATTTTTTTTTTTTTTGTATTGTTGACAGCTTGGGCAATATGCTTCCAAAGATTGTTGTCATGTAGTTGCATTTCCATGATCATCACATTTCAGAAAAGTGCCTTAATCTTTTGAGTCATTGAGAAAAAACCCAGATATAGGTCTAACAATATAAAGTGGGTAAGATACTCCTAGGCCCTTAAGAACATCAAGATAGCTCAAGCCACTCCTGTTCACAATTTTTAGAAAAGGTAAAAAAAAATACATAGCCAGAAATTGTGATGGTACCATGTAAAGCCACAATAGCTATTTTTTTTTTATTGGGTTAATGCATGCGAGGGAATACACACAATTGGTGCCCATTCTGCATTAAGTCCAGATCAATTCTATAAGTGTTTTGCTAGTTAAATAAAAAGTATTCCACTTGCATGAAATCTGAACTTGGTTTGCAGCTGGATTGTTTGTGGCTACTAGAGTTCTACTTAAAGATGTAACAAATCACATATTTCATACAGATTGTTAAAATGAATGTGGTTTAAGGCTCTCTTCAAAGTTACCAAGGAAACTTGCTCAACCGCAGTAAGAAAGAAAGCTGAACAATTGCTGCCATTGTCTGAGCAAGTGCAGGAAGCCTTTGAGTGTAAGTGGAGTACTACCTGCCTATGACTTTAATAAATACCTGAC